>JAHHFK020000142.1:0-200159 GCA_024533555.2 Aedes koreicus | reverse complement strand
GATTTTCATCCATCTCGACCGGATTCACACTGACAAGTGCACAACTGAGCGGCTGTAAAAAATACACTGTAAAGAGAAACTAAGCTAAATTTAGTTAATTTCGGTTAAGGATGACAACAGTGACGCAAGTTTGAAAGTGTCGCAATAATGATCGACTCACCCTTTATGACGCAATCAACCTTGGTCCACAAAGTTGTGTTATGTTTTCCTTTTCATTTAAAATAAATCACTTTTACTCTTTGAAACAAATGTATTTTTAATGAATTCAAAGTCCTGGTAATGTTTAGCCTCGTGGTAGGATGTTTCGTCATTTCAATTTCACCAAATTCATGGAAAATATTGCTATCATACCAAACCTTCTGATCTTCTTAGGAAACGCTAATTCCCTTTTCCGTATTTTAAAACCACGCATTACCAACCCACATTATCCTTTTTGAAACAACAACAAAAATCCAGTCCAAACTCCAGCCAGCATTGAGCCTGCCCTTCAAAATGTCGTTCCTATTATTTTTCATCACGGTTGCGATTTTTTTTCTGCCCGGCCGATCCTCGCTTTCCATTTCATTCATTTAGTTTTGCAATAACCCCTCTCTTCCGTTGGGCGCTTCTACCGTCCTCCATATGCTACCTACACATAATGTATGGCATTGTGCTGCAGAATGATGTGTGTGGTGTGTACATAAAGTAATAATAATGCTGGCATAGTCAGACGGTGATTATGCTCTTCTTTCTTTGCTACTGCAAAATGTTCCTGTGTTTGTGTGAACCAGTGTAGAATGCAGCAGCATAATTTTCATGGTCAAAGTAATTTAATGTGATGTGCTGTCTATGTACCATCATCCACCAGTTCGAATCAAAAGGCAATTGAGTGATGTAGTTATACATAAAGCATGATGAATGTGATGCCCTCGAGAGTGTTGCTTAAACGACATACATCAAAATTCTTATGATTTTGATGGCTTCCAAGTTTCCGTTTTTTCATCTAAAATCCATGCTGAACTATTTCACAAGAACTGATCGCCCTGCACTGTTCAAGTTCACGTTCTGGTTTACCCTCAAGTACATAAGACCTACATGTACCAGACCAAGCTGTTCTTCGTACTCTTGTTAACTACTTCGCATCCAAACGCCCTCTTTACACCCATCCTGTTCCACTCGATCATTTTTCCTTCATTACCTTAAGCACATGCATTTTTCTTATTGTTTTCAGCGTTTCCCTATTCCGTCCTTCCGATCACCTATCTTCCCCACAACCGAAGCCGAGCTCGAACGTGGATGCAGTTTTGCAATTTTTCCTTCTTCGAATCTTCTTCTTCCAGCTCTTCCCAATAAATTGGCCGTCATTCGCATGAAGACTCGTACCTACTTTTCCTACGCCCAAGCCCGCTGCAGCTCAGAGGAGCATTTCAGGGTTTGCCCTTTTCAGCAAATGCAGTTTTCCTTCGTCGACGTCGCCGTTGAACCCCGTTTGACTGTTGGGTTTCAGGTTCTGGGAGTTCCATTGTTTTAGAGAGCGAAACAAAAATCGAAAGAAACGACAATTTAAAAGCAACGACAGGGCCCTTCATTGAAACCTACATGCATCCGGGCTGGGTAACGAAGAGGTACCACACATACGCGCCGCCACTATATCATGTGCAGCGCAAAATGTATGACGGGAAGTGGATTCCTACCCGGAGCACACGCTTTGAGAAGTGTTCAAATTTTATTGCCCCATTTTGGCACTCTTGAAATGCTGCTGTGCTCGTCCGGGAGGGAGTGGATTCTTTTTTTCAGCGTAGCTGGTGAAGCGCGAATTTTATTGAATTAATGGTTACAGCGATGGAAAATGTTTCTGCTAAACATGAGAGACTGTTGATTTATTTGACGAATCGGCAATTCGGTCAAGATTTAGGATGGAGTTCCTCTATTGTAGAATCCCAAATAAATTTTATTGGTTTTTATGATAGTTCTGTAGCCTAAAATTAAGACTTGTAAAATGCTATAAACCTTGTAATTGTACTAAGAATGCGAAGAATACTGATGCAGGTTTTGAAACTTTCGCGCCACAGAACCTATAACATATTTAACAACATTTTAAAGTTGCCACTGCTTGAGTTTTGGACTATTGTGGCATCAGAGAATGGCAGTTGTACGTTCAATCAAATTAAAAATATAACAAAGAAGAGCTTACCGTCTACACCAATATCTAGTTACTTACCGATAGAAATTCTCTGTATGTCGATCGCTCCGAATTTCGATGCCCGAGCAAAGGTTTATAGAAAATTTATAACATGTTCTAATATCAGATTATCATTGTTGGATATTACAATATTAACTAGCTTCACTATCACTGAGTTAATCTTGATTCAAAATCCTGTAATAAGAGCAAATTTATTTAAAAAAATTCAAATTAGGTCATCAATATGATTTCAAACATATACGCAAATAAGTGGAATAACACTTTTGGTAAAAATCACAATTTTATATCATTAACATGCGGGTAATGTTCTTAGTTTTGCATTCAAATTATATCGTTTTTGAAAAAGTCTTTTAAAAATGATAACAGATTATAACAAAATCATCCAATTTTTGATAAATAAATTTGATATGCGATAACAGCTGAGCCCTTAAATGATATTTGGAATATCAGAACTTATTACTTAAATGATATCAGTTTGACATTTTCCATACCTGGGGTGGTCCCTTCAATATCGAGTTATGGATACATGCCTATAAGATTGTACGACAAAGTTGTCCTACAACTGCCTATGTATAGGTCATTCTTAAGAGACCGAGAAAAAGTGCAAATTTGTATTCTCATATTTGAACCAAACCTTGTGTTCCAATGTTTATGTTGATAGGACCATCTCTCATTTAATGGAACCGTTCTCATTTTTGACATTTTTGAAACAATACTTTTTCGTAATACATATACGTCACAGCTGGGCGTTGTACATGTTATTTATTTATATTTTTCTTTATATACATACATAATTATATAGTTCTAATTTAAAAATTGACTTGAACATACTAATTCCATAGTTTTCCTCAACCTTTCATTCATAGAAATCGCTTGAAACATCAAGGTCTTTTGAATGTTCATGAAGTACAGTATTTTGAAGCAAATTGGGATTTTTTACGTTCTGTCACAAACTAATATTTTCTTGTGTCTATATCTTTGGAACTATTAGTTAAAAATTATATGCAGGATTTTCCTTATAGGAAATCATGTAGGAAATCCACAAAATATATTATCCATAGATGAAAGTGTAGCCAAACATGCATGCAAAAATTAAACTGCAAGTTTCGTTATATGATTATATATAAATTAACTTTCATAAATTCTAAATCTAAATTTAAAAAACATAAGCTCTAATCCCTCCTATTCCCAATTTTTCTTTTAATTCAATTCTGCCAATTCTCTCAATGATGCCTAAGCACAACCTGTTCGATTTATTCTGGACAAAATAAGTTGAAAAAGTAAAAGCCATTTTGAACGACAGTAATGCCCGTATTCATTTTTTTTCGTTTAAAAATCCATTGCCTTTTTCGTTAAATGAACAAAATTTGATTAAAAAAGTTCAACTTCATGGTGTTTCTCAGAACTTTTTTGTATAGAAAATAAATACAGGTAGGTGTTCAAATGAACGTATTTGTTATTGTAAATTAGGATTCAATCGTCAATTTCTCGAAATTCTTAACTCTTCCATACAAACTGAAACTACGATCAGAAAGAATAATATTTTTACGATATCAAAATAATGCACACTTAGAAAAAAAATCAATCTGAGTTGTTATATGCCTGGTGTAACCTACCCTTTGTCTATGGCGTCGTTATTAAGCAATTAAAGCCTGTCCACGTTAGATTTCAGACATTTTTCTTTCAGTGTAGATTTTGAATTATTTCACGGATCACTGAAACGTTTCACTTATATGACAGCTGAAACTCTGCACTCTATTTCGTGGTACAACATGTTTACATTCTTGTTACATTCAGTAAAATGGCGTCGAAGTGGAAATGTGTAAACTCATTTTGTACGAACGGCAGCAAAGTTCGAATTTATAGATACGCGTGTTTTGTGTATGCAAATTATTTGACCAGCGCTTGAGTGTGGATCGGAAGGTTGGAAGTGGAACACATCGAAAAGTATGCACTCGACCATTATTGAGAAAAATTCCAATCTTTCTGTGCGAAATGCGGCTCCCAAAGTTAGGAAGTCAAAATCATACGTACAAAAAGTGAAGTAGAGGCAAGGACTGAAGGCGCACAAAATGAAAAAGGTGCCCAACCGTGATGACCAGCAAAATTTCACTACGAAAAGTCGTGCTAAGGAGCTTTTCACCAATTTTTTGCAAACATTTTCTTGTTTCATAAGGGACGACGAAACATACGTACTCGAAGACTTTACACAGCTTCCGGGTCTGGCTTTTTATACCACAATGCAAAGGAACACCGTTGCCGAGCATTTCCGGACAAAGAAGCTGTCCAAATTCCCGAAGAAGTATTTCTTCTTCGAAAATCTAAAAGATTCGTCCCTACAGGCACTCTCAATAAGAATATGTACAAGAAAGAATGTCTACAAAAGCGGTTGCTACCGTTTATCAGAAGCCACGACTTTTCAACTCTGTTTTGGCCTGATTTGGCCTCTTTTCACTATGAGAAATCCGTCATGGAATTTTATAAGGTACAAGAAGTCAAATACGTGCCAAAAAACAGCCAATCCACCAAACTGTCCAGAACTTCGCCCAATAGAGGAGTACTGGGCTCTAGCTAAGCGGAAACTCTTCGAAACTAAGAAGAAAGCAAATGGTACCGACAGCCTGATGACAGGTGTACCACAGACAGTTCGAGACTTTTATAGAAAGAAAGATTAACATCTTAATCAACTGTTTCTTATGTAGACATAACTCTATTATTGCGAAATAAACAATCGGTTTTGTTGTATTATGTGTGATTTTTTTTTGCTGCTGTTATTTTGGTGTCCGAAATTAAACGTGGACAGTCTTTAGTTTGATTGATAAAGATTTATTCGATTTCAAATTTTGTTGTGCTTTAAAACAATATGAAAATGGAAGATTATTGGGAAATTATGCAACGAGTTTTATTTTTTTATGCAGTGTAAGCAACCCTATGATTCTCAGGTTTATCTCAAGACTGTATTCATAAATTGTGAACAGTAAATTTTGTTAGCACGTACATTGTTAACGAATAAAGATTACCGAGCCACCTTTTCAATGCTATTGTCATTGACGAATAAAAAAACACTGAATTGAACAAAAAAATCACAAAATAAAACATTATAGACCGAGGAAACGATCTCGGTATACTAGATAATATTTATAGCAGACCGAAATATTATCCCTCGGATAATTTACGGACAAACAAAATAATAAGTAATACACCAAAGAGCAAATAATCAGCCTGCCTCTGGAAAGTTGAAACCATTTATCTCCTGACGCATTTCTTTGTGGACACCAAACATTTGCTTGTGGTTTTTATTTCACAAATTTTAAAATCTACATTTGTATTTCCTTCTGGTGAACCTAATTTACTTAATCCTTTTTATTTTCTCAACCATTTATTACAGACAGCAAGAATAAGTTATCGGAATGAAGAACATCTTCCTGGATGTGACGCTCAGCAATCAAGTAAGTATGAGGCAAAGAGTAGATTGCCTTTGCGATTTACTGGCGCGCAGATAAGCTATCTGAAAAATTGGGAAAGAGATTTGTGATGAGATTTTGAGATGACAAAAAACTGATGTAATTTAGAAATAAATTTCATTAGTCGTCATATTTATTTCGGTAAAACGCATACGAGATATTTCCTACATTGAAAATAAAATTCAGTTTAAACCACAAAATCAATCGTTTGACTCACCATTCTATTCGTTGTTTTCTGTAACGAAATTGATGTGTACTATTTATGAAGCTGGTTTCGTATTCAATATCATATTCGCTGTCAAAAGAACGAAGCATTTTCATACTTTAAAACAACATTCTTGTATTGTACGATAACAATACAAAGAGCTGCTAGAAGCTTGTTAAAAAAGATGTTTTCTGATGCCTATGCATGGAAGTTTGACAAATCTGTTTTATCGACTTGAAATGAAATTAAAAAAAAGGCGAAACAATGAGGAAGGGGTGATATTTTTAAGATTCCTGATTTGCAAACTGGCCTTGTCCTATTGCCAAAAGCTGTTGATGATTGCGTGGTTGGTCGCATGATGGCCATGATGGCTTGTGAGAAGTAGAGTGGTTCACAGCTTTCGACTTGAAGCGTGTGGCGCTTTTTGTTTTATTTGGAGATAAATTAATGATTTTAGCCCTCCTTAGCAGCAACACCAACATGTGCGGATAAGATAAAAAAGGAGCAGTGATTGGCTGGTCCGCACGAAATTCATTTTTTTGCATTGTAAGATGGTGTTATGAAGGCATTTTGCGACATGACATGCAATACGAATATTTATTATAATCAACGTGTGTTTTGTACGCGAAGTATTTCAACAAAACGAGCTTAAAGGAATTTAGGAAAAAGTATTTACAGAAAACAGGGCTAGTAAAATTGGGCTTCAAAAAAATAATTCAGAGGTATATTTCTGGAATTCTCTCTTCTCAATTTGATATTGAGACGGTATTGTGGAGCATGTTTTTAGTAGTATTGTTTGGCATTTTACCTCTTTTGTCATGATATTCGTTCCTACTTGGGAAGTGTCAAACTTATGACTCAGCCTTGTTTGATTTCCATATGAATGAGTGCACCGAAGAATGTTAGTGTATAAACTAAAATGAACTTCATTCATACTTGTGCATATTAGATAACCCTTAAGCTTGTTTACAACACCGACTCCACCCCCCTATTTTTTCTTTATCATAAAATAGAGTGGAAACATTTTACAGATATTGAACAGAATGTTACAGTTCGTTGAGACGAACTGAGATTCGTAAACATCGGAGCATACGTTTACCTCTGTCCTTCATTTTTTGATCATTGTTTTAAAGTGCAAAAACAAAACTAGAACAAAAATACAACCTAAATCAATCAATCTATCAAAAGCAGTATTTGCTTAGTTTGCCAATTGTTTGTTTCTTCAATAAATACTTATTTAATTCCTGAAAGATAGTGACAAATAACTACCCGGAGCACTAACTCTAACTCATGTATGAATTCTAGCACGAAAAAGGCTATGGATGCTAGTTGTAAATGATGACTTTCACTTGTCAAGAATGCGAATAACGTATTCCTTATCGCAATCTCAAGTTACATTCCATTTATTATTATTGAAGTTTTTACAATTTATGCTTTCCATATTGTGCTGCTTGGGCAAGGTCTTTGAAAACATAGTGCACAATGTGTTGCACAAAGCAGCTTCTTCTATTATCTCCGAGAGTCAACATAGTTTCATGAAGGATCGATCTAAAGGCTGACTAAAAGTAAAATGGTACGCACAAAAAGGCCTGTAATTCGTGATTCAATAAGTTTAAAAAGTCCATTAATGGTTGCTTTATAGAACTTTCATTAAAACTTCAAAGTTACAGCATTAGACATCTCAAACCTTCCTCTTAATGGAGCCCATCAGCACTGCGGCCGTGAAACGGGAAATCAGTGCATTTCTTCCATTTTGCCCGCATTTGAAGGATGTTCTTGACTGCCCCGCCACTTCGCCGAACTCGCTGCTTTAAAATTACCCAGAATTTTTCTATTGGTCGAAATTTCGTGCAAATCGGAGTATTCATTAGCTCGGGGACCAAATCGATCTTGTTGGAAGTAAACCACTCCAGAGCACCTGGGATTAGTGGCAGCTGGCTAAATTGGGCCAAAAGATGACTTTGCCCCTGTGCTTTTTCAAGCATTCTTCGATGTAAACTTGGGATGTCATCGTCGAGGATGTGACGAATGGCTCCGTTTTCAGGCCACAACTGCCTTCTTCGTGAACTTGTTGGCAAGCACGAACGTGAATCTTCCCGGCACATCCCCACGTCCAGTCGCGATGTAAAATTTTTGACCGGGAAGCTGCTTGAAATCGAGTTTGACGTATGTTTCGTCATCGACCAAAGTGCAGCCCTTGTGTTTCGTCAAGACATGGTCGCTCGAGAGCCTTGCACGCTTTACTGGCTTTGTACGACTTGTAACCTTCCCTGGCAAGGATGTTCCGCACCGTTTGAAAGTTGGTGTTGTACCTTCTTCACCTTGCTGCACAGCTGACGATCTTTGGTTCCAGTTTTTTTTCGTAGGTCCACTGATTCATTTCCACACTCAGGGTATCCATGTAGGTTTTGAGCACTCGACCAACTGGTTTTTTCGATATCTTCAGCACTTTAGCCAGCTTGGAAGCGGACCACTCCAGATTTTCCAGGTGTTTGTGTGCGTTATTTCTGAACGCGATCGACTACTTTGAACAAATGTGCACCAGTGAAGTGTAAACAAATCACTTAGAATCCCAACACTAGAGGCGTGCTAGCGGCATGTGAGGGGCGTACCAATTCCCTTTTAGTCGGCCTTTACTACAACTAACCTAATGTGTTACGCCACCGCCTTGTCTCCCGAAGTGGAATGCAGATGGACAAGTAGATTCGATTTATGGCGATTTTGCAAAGACATTTGACACTGTACCGCATACCCTAGTCATCATCAAAATGAGGCACACGAGATTTTCCGATTGGTTTACGGAGTGGCTATGGTCCTATTTGTCAAACCGTTCCGCACACGTGGTGGTTAACTTTGCACGATTCCGACTATTCAATATCACACCCGGCGTACCTCAGGGTAGTGTCCATGGGCCTCTGATTTTTATCATTTTCGTGAAGGGTCTCTCTCTAGTGCTGTCCTCGTTCAAACTATCTTTTGACGACGACCTGAGAATCTACCGCAATATTGCTTCGAATCCAGATTGTGTTCCATTGCAGGATGACATAAACACTACGCTGATCTGGTTATATATCCTTCAGCCGCTGCAATTGTCCCATTCACCATGAGTATTATATAGGTACTGATTCGTTGGAACGGGTTAGTTCCATCTGCGATCTGGAAGTTACCATCGACGTGGGGATTACAGCCGCCAAAGCTTCTTCCGTCTGAGTCTGACTTCATCGGCATACACGCATTGCAAACGCGTTATTGTTCGTTGGTGCGCAGTATCCACATTATCGACGTTCTACAAAAAATATCTACTGACCTGCTCTTCTAGAACAAATTCCCTTATACTAGTCAAAAAGTTTTGAAAGCGGAAATGAAAAAGCATTTTTTTTAGGGAGATCACTTTTATTGGTCAGTATTTTCTCCCATAAGATCAACACACTTGGACAAACGATCTTCCAACTTTGTTGTCCCATCACGGAAGTGATTTTCTGGAAGGCCTGCAAAATACTCCTCTACAATGGCTATAACTTTTTCGTTTGATGAAAAATGTTTTCCACGATGGAATTTTTTGAGGTGTGAGAACAGCCAACAGTCAGGGGCTTATTACGGTTTTCACCTTCACTATCACTTTCACTTCACTTACACATCACCTCACGTTTTTCTGCTATTGCTGGTATCACCGTGATCAAAAATGAACTCCGTGAGGTAGAAGTGATAGTGAAGTGAAAATCGTAGTAGCCCTCAGAAAATCTACGGTTTGCTTCATTTTTATCGGTGGCGTGATAGTGCCGTGGCAACCATAATGGGGCTTATTACGGTTTTCACTTCACGGTGAAAACGAAGTGAAAACAAAAAACCCTATTACGAATGTCACCCAAGTGAAAAAATATGAAATAGTTCATCCGAGGTGACGATTCGAATGAACTCGGTGTTATTATGGTTGCCACGGCACCATCACGCCACCGAAAAAAGTGACGCCAACCAGAGATTTTCTGAGGGCTACTACGATTTTCACTCACTATCACTTTCACCTCACGGAGTTCATTTTTGATCACGGTGATACCAGTAATAGCATAAAAAAAGTGAGGTGATGTGTAAGTGAAGTGAAAGTGATAGTGAAGGTGACAACCGTAATACGCCCCTATAACACCGAGTTCATTCGAATCGTCACCTCGGGTGAACTCTTTCATATTTTTTCACTTGGGTGACAATCGTAATAAGGTTTTTTTGTTTTCATTTCGTTTTCACCGTGAAGTGAAAACCGTAATAAGCCCCTCAGAGGGAGATAAATCTGGCGAACAGGGTGGATGCGGCATCAATTCGTATCCCAATCTTCCTCTAATTTTCACGATGGTTTTTTGAGCTGTGTTAGCAGGTCATTTTCTGGATGATTTTGTTTTTCTTCTGCAAACTGGGTCTTTTTCTCAAATTTTTTCATCCAACTGGTCCAAAAGGTCACAATACGAATCAGAGCTGATTGTCTTACCAGTTTGGAGATAATCAATAAAATTCCTTTTGCATCCCAAAAAACTGACGCTAACACCTTCTTGGCCGATTTCTGGACACAAACTCTCGCTTCGGAGCCGAAGTGCCTGGTTCACACCACTCCTTAGCCTCTTGTTTTGATTCAGGATCATGGTGGTAGACCCAAGTCTCATCCATAGTGATGAATCGACGTAGAAAATCTTTTTTATCCTTTCGAATTCGCTCAAAATGTTGCTCAGAAAATCGCATTCCAACGTGTTTTTGTTGCATTGTTAGCAAATGCGGCCCATTGTGCACACAGTTTTTTGAAACCCAAAATTTCAGCCAAAATATGCCATGTTGTTCCATGTGAGATGCCAATGGTGTCAGCTATCACATCCACAGTCGATCGATGGTCTTCCAAAACCATATCCTGTATTTTCGCTATGATTTCTGGCGTTAATGCACTTTTTAGACGTCCTGAGCGTGGATCGTCTTCAACGCTTTTACGGCCACGCTTAAACTCCAAAATCCATCGGTGAACGGTTGGAAATGAAGGAGAAGACTTCTTTTATGCTTTGAATGGATCTTAGTAGCCAATAAACCTTCCAAAACAAAAAAAATAATCACTGCACGATATTTGGATTTCTCCATTGTTAAAAAATACACCGACCCGTCATATTCAAATGGCTTGCAAACAAAGAATACATTGGCAGATCGAAATGAAATTTTTAGTACGTTCTTATGAGAGATGAAATATTACTATTCTACTGCTCCATAGATAACACTTTCAAACTTTTGTGACTAATCTAGTACTTTCCACCATGGCCTTTCCGAAACTCGCCGTTGTTAGCAGTTCCACATCATATGACTAACTATGATCTCAGCAACCCGCTTGATTCGTGTCTTCGAATTATTATTAATGTTAGCGACGAATTTGATTTTAAGCTGTCCAAAAGCTCTTTTGATAATAAGATAAGATTTAGACCTATTTTTAAGTAATTACAGCCTGTACGGCTTGGTCACAGATGGTGACTGATTATTTAATAATTAACTTGTTATGTGAGATGGTTCTTACACCTAAACGTGCAGAATGGCTAGCTTGAACTGCCAGTTAAAAATTAATAAGAAAATTAAGATATCGGAAAAACTTCGTTTATGCGAACTAATCAACCACTCAACTTCTTGTCACCATAACTACCAACCATCATCACCCTAAAACCACACAAACATGAAATCCTGATCAAGAATAAAATGGAAAGGGACAGGTACTAAACGATCCAGACATCACACAATGTAAGAGCCTCTCGTGCTGCAAGAATTGCGGTGGAGCTCGTCGTCCTCTGCTTCTCACTAGCGCTCCGAAAAAAAAAAAACATCCTCTACCAGAGACGTGCACGACCTTATGTGCCCGTTTTGCTGGGTGTTTGCTGTTGCAACTAAGAAAGAACCGAGATGCTGCTTTCAAGGGCTTTTTCTTGCATCGGTCGGTTCTGTCTGGGGTTTATGTGTAAAGTTCAATACTATTATTATTTATCTTTCTGTTTATCGCGTTGTGGCAAAGGAATCCAACCAAAGCCAATTTGTTTGACCACAAGCAGACGGTTTGTTTGACCTCGTGGCTGAAAGAAAACACTCACATTGAGTTCTTTCTTGATTTTCGTTCCAAACTAAATGCTTGTTATTTAATTTGTTGGGTGATTTTGTTCCACCAGGGAATTTCACATGTTGGTAGTGATTAAAATTTCAAAATGCGGACTTAGGCCACGTGGTGGGCGCTACGAACACCATGAGATCAACCGAACCAGCATGGTATCAAACTTGCAACTTCCTGTACAGTCTTGGCATTCTTCATCCACCTTTCCAATCCTTTTTTTTTGTATGTATCCTTCTGTTTCACACTTTTGCTTTCGTGGAGGATCGTATTCCTCTTTGCCTTCAATTCTACTCGGTAAGCAACTCACAAGAAGCGACTAAACCACATTCCCCAACAGTCCTCCTCCTCGTCTTCCTTCTGAAGTCCCAACATTGACCCTGACCCTTTTCCGCAAGCAAACCATTTTTCTTATGTACCCCCAAACCGAAAAAGACGCTGCACTCTTGAAGAAAAAAAATGCAAAGAACCCGAAAGAGAACCCATTTTCAGAGTTTCCTTTTTTCATTCCTGATGCATTACATAAACACGCCATATAATCATAAGTCATTTAGGTGGAAATCGTTATGTATCGACGACGACGACGACGACGAAGCCAACGACGGATGCATATTTTCTGCACTTTCGTCGTCGATGTTTGCCTCTGCCATTGCCTTGTCAGCAACAGAGCCTGGATTCTTCTCGTTCAATGGCATCATTTGCGCGGCCCACAGCTAGCAGCAGTGGGCCTTGGTGTAAATTTTATTCACTTTATTTATGTTTTCATACGTGCCCACGTTTCAACCTTTTACTGTAAAAAACGCCGCAAAGTTATTAAATTGCACCGTTCATAAGAAATACCCAAGGTAGTTACTTTTTGATTAAGATGATAAAGTTTAGTTGAATTTGACTAGATTTTCAGAATATAATGATGGTGCAAAACATTGTTATCATCACAATCGCGTGGGATTAAATCTACCTACAATGAGGCTCAATATTCCGAAAACATAGTTTGAAACGTTTCCCCAGTGAAGAATATTAGCATTAATCAAATCCAATCTCCAATCCCGAAGACATACGATAATACCGCTAATCCTGTAAAAGTGGCTCCACCGATACAAGCCGGCCATGTCTGCTTCTTATTGTGACTGTGGTAGTGGTAGCCAACCTACAGCATCAGCAATCGCATCAGAAGGCACGACACTGCAAATGATTCTTTCGATTATTGTTGTTCAGAACCGGCAGACTCGGAGTCCTTCCTTGAACGAGTTTAAACCTCTCTGCTCTCAAATGTCGCGCTGCATCTTTTTTGTACGCGTCGTCGCTAATGACGACGACGGCGTAAACGAGAAGAAGCTCAACGATCCGTAAAAGGGTTCACGCGGCCAAACATCAGACGACAAAGAACAAACTCACTTTCAAAGCAATCTTCCTGCCGCGCGCCTGCCTTTCGAGGCAGATGCTGCTGATGCTGATGATTTTCGAAAAGTGCCGTTTGTTTGAATTCTTCTTGTTCGTAGAACTTGGGTGGAGTACTCAAGTGGACTTTGGACGACGTCCACTTGAACTCGAGGTTGGGGCGAATTTGGACTCGTTCATTTTTGGAATCAATAAAATTGGCCCTTTTCGAATGTCGTTGTTTTCGTCCTCGTCGGTTTCTTGTGTTCTTGCGGTGACTTCGGCTGCATGCTTGAGGTTATACGAGATGCATTTTTATCACTTGTACCGGCAAAACGACGCTACAGAAAATGCGGAATCATTTATTTCAAATCTCGAAGCGAAGAAAGACGAATGACAGGCAAAACGGGTGAAAAGAGTGATTTGCAACAATGTAATTTAATGTAACAGAATGCGAAGCTATTATGCTTCAGTAAAGATTTAGAGCACAATGTGTTAGGTTATATGCAGGTTATAAGCAGTTTAAAATATTTGGCATTGAAATCCGGCAAGATTTTTGTCATCAATGGTCTCAAAAGACTGCTTTTACTTTCTACAGGATAGGTTTAAATTATTGTTTATTGTTTGTTTAACTGATTGTTTTAAATTATTTACATTTTGAAACAAACGGATTTTTCTAACACAGTACATATTCATATAAGTTCAGACAACCGTTACTTCTCAATAATAGCACATCATGAGATTGTAGTCTGATCCAGGGATGCCAGATATACAGACATGTCATCATTTGATCATGCATACATACTTCATACAGATTACTGATATTATACAGATATTGCGATAAAGTTACAGATTTAGACATCCATGATGGAAATTAATCTGAAACGATTTTATTTTTCATATAAAAGTGGCATGTTTTGTTTTTGACCTAAAGCATTCTATATTTATAAAATCTATCTCGGAAAGCTGTTTTACTTCTCAGGTGTTTCTGGACCTTGTTTTGAAACTCATTTAATATCCAAACAGACCTTAAGTTAAGTCTTCGTTTTTAATATTTAAAAAATAAACGAAAAGTTTTTTAGCAGCTGTTTCTTGGTCTTGGCTTATTCGTTTTGGCCACGAAGTTATGCGCCGGTCCATCTTCTCCAGTGATCTCTTGGCATAATAAGCCGAGGCCAGGTCCGCCAAAAAGACCACCTTCTCCTTCCTCATTCACCGCAAGCCACTATGGAAAGAGAAGCAAATTAGACATTCACTTTTCGCTGATCGTTAGCCACAGAAACTTTGGGAACCTAGAATGGGAGATATATTTGACGTCAACGCTTACCTCCTTGGAGGACATAAAGTATCCACTCTCCTACCAGTCGTTGCTTTCCAGCGTCATATAAGTCTCGTCATCCATTATGAACACGACGTCGCGCTTTGCCGAAAAAAGTGTTTTTCAGCAGCAACTTCAGCCGGTCGATTTAGGTGATTAAAAAGGCTTTAAATTTTTGTTTTGTACACAACATGGTTGCTACGATTAGCTATTTACCATGGATTTACCACCTGGTGGCAGGATAATCATATACAGAATCGCTAAAATCAGTCCATTTTTTAAGCATACGCGCAATTGCTACAAAAAAGAGTTTCTTCAGAGAGTATGTGACAGTTGTAAAACAGAAAAACGAAATGTCATTCATGGCTCTCGAAAGTAATTTATTAGAGTGTATAAGTTTACCTTATATTTGCGAAATTTATTTATTTATTTGTCGTCTATCAATAGTAGACCGTTTTGTTACAATAAAGCTACATTTTACGTCTAACTTCTTAGATGTATAGTACGCATTACGAAACTAACCTACCAGTGTGATTATCTAATTAAATTAAAGTATTGCTTCCGTTTTCTTTTAGTCATAGTAAAGTAAAAAAAGTTTCCAAGCTTATTGTAAGTTGCCATCATCTGAATTAGAGGTCCAAATTTTGCATTTTTTTTTTGTGCGATGATTCTGTTTCGTAGTTGCCGGGACGAAATGTAAACATTAAGTTTTGATAAAAGTTCTGCTGCATCAACGTGTTGCAAAACAATGTCATTTACGAATGAAAATAATGCAAATTCACGGCGCTTCTCTAATGATTGGATTCTGATGAAAAACTGTTTCTGCACCGATTCTATTCACTCTTCTTCTGTGACTGAAAAAGATGAACAAACTACGCTACAATTTTGTATTATTGACCTCACAAATACAATGTACAATGTTTTTATTTTGTACGGGTCATGAAAATTGTTAAAAAAAAAACGTTTGACAAATCCAAGCATATCATGGAATCCCAGAGCATCATCGTCCTATGATTGCTCCGATAATATTTTCTGCAAAGTTTGGCCAAGTTGATTCCACTAAATCGTTCTTCACTGACGGATCTTTGATAGAGGAGTCAGCAGGCTTTGCTATATTTAATGAAATTCATAGCGCCAAAGGTAAACTTCAAGCTCCTTGTTCGGTATATGTCGCTGAATTAGCGGCAATACACTTTACGCTAGAAATTGTTGCCTCACTAATACCGGATCAGCATTTCATTTTCACGGATAGTCTCAGTTCTATAGAGGCTATTTGTTCCTTGACGCCGATAAAGCACTCCTCGTATTTTCTCATGAAAATACAGGAGCTTCTAAGTGCTTTATCTTCGCGTTATTTTATCATCACTCTTGTATGGGTCCCATCTCATTGATCAATTTCGGGCAATGAGAGAGCGGACTCGCTTGCAAAGGTGGGCGCTATGGAAGGCGATATTTATGGTCGACAAATTGCCTTCAGTGTATTTTTTTTTGTTTTCCTATTTTTCGTCAACAGTCACTCGTCAGCTGGCAGAATAAATGGAGTACAGGAGATTTGGGGCGATGACAATATTCTATCATCCCAAAGGTGTCGAAGAAGTCTTGGTTTGGGGGGATGGATGTGGGTCGCGACTTCATGCCCAATCATTATTCTTTGAACGCTCATTTATGCCGAGTTGGGCTGAGCGGCAGCAATCTCTGTGAATGTGAACAAGGTTACCAGGACGCAGAGGTAGACAACCCATTGTACCGGTTCGAGATATTTTGGCTGTACCCCAAGTAACATGAAATGTTTAACTGTATGCATTTTTGCTTAAATGTGACAAATAATAATGCTGCCGTTTTGGTGATTGAAAACTATTTAGGATACTACTATAGAATTGAAATAGCGCAGAAGGTGGAGCCTATGAAACATAATTTATTTTCGACAATGGTCATAAACAAAAAAATCCTGGGCTTCAGTAAAACAAATCATTGTCGGTTTTCAAAAAGGTATTCATGGACTAGGTTTGAACCATAAACTCTAAGCTTACTAGATTGGTCTTATTACCACTCAACCATTTCAACATGTGTGAAGTGGAACAGGGTTATGTTCTTATGTTAAAAAGGGTTACTCTTTTTAACATAAGAGCATTCAGGAGTAGGACAGTAAATAAATTAAAGTGAATTAAATGGATTTGCTATACTTTGATGAGAGGATCGAGAACACTTCAGTGTTTGCTAATACATCATCATACTAGAAATTGTACCCGTGCAAATATTGTGCGAACGTACAAGGCTACAGCAATATTATTTTTTTCATCATACCGGCATAGCTGAATTAGGTTCCTTAATGATTCAGCGGGAAGCATGAATATGATATAAATAGATTTTTGAATGTTTTAATTCCTATTTAAAAGTACAGAGATGGTCATTCGACGTCCAATACGACACGAACAAAACATATCTGAAAAGTTGTGCTGGCATTTGACATTTCACGAATATGTTTTTTCTCTCCAAATACGGAAGACTTGTGTTGCTACATTTATGAAACATAATATGCGTTTGCATAGACGTCAAATGTAAACAAACATGTCTTAACTCAAAACATCAAACAGATATATGACATAATAAGTGAATCTATATTCGAATAGCATGAAACGTACATTACAAAACTAGTCAAATTGAACTTTTATAGATCTACAGCATGACATATGCAAAATATAACTTTTATATTTATGTTTTTGGTGCTACTTGGGACGTGATCTGGAGTTTATGAAACTCATTTATGTGTTTTTGACTAACATTAGCCTTAGATTGTAGTTAGTTTAACCTGTATGTTTACTATAAGTTTTTTTTATCTGTTTTTGTGTATGTTTTTTTATTCTTTCTCAAAAATATTAAAGTCAAAAGAAAACCAGAAGTTGTATAGTTATAAGTTTTTAGCCAATTCTGAATTCAAATAAACGTGCTTTGTAAACCATACTTCAAATTCCCGCCCATCTTCCCATCCGTTCAATTGTTATTCCTATTAATCTCGAGACGGCCGCGAGTAATCGGTTCAATCCCCTTAACGTAAGTTTTAAGATAATCTATATATATAAATATGAAAACTTGCTCTGTAAAGTTGATTTAAGAAAAAATCCAAGCATATTGTTTGCTCTGTTGGTGATAGTACTGTAATGTTCAATTAACGTAGATTTACATCCGCCGGTGCTGGTGGTGTAATGGTAAGCGTGACTGCTCCTTGAAACACCAGTGGGTCTGGGTTCAATCCCAGTCGAGGTCGGTGGTTTTTCTGAGACGAAAAAATCTGGTCACGTCTTCCTTCAGAAGGGAAGTAAAGCCGTTGGTCCCTGCTCATGTGTTGATGAGTGCGATATGTAGGGTCCAGGTGGTGGATTCGTCTTCCTGGCGTCGTGGTTGTCACCACGTTGTGAGTAAATAAACGAATAAAAAAAAAGTTTCGAATCCAAGATAACTCTCAAGTCCTTTACTCTCGTTCACTTTTTTTAACAACTTTTTAACACTTTTTTTTAACGTTTAGCTTGAAATTTTTTTTTGTTACAACAAACTTAGAAAACGTTTATTTCTTTCTAGAGTGTCACGATATCTTTATTATTCCTTATTTCTAAAAATAGTTTCATGTCATCAGCATAAATTAGATATTTTATGTTTTTGAGAATAATGGAAACGTCATTTACGAACAAAATACATAAAAGGGGGCTTAAATGAGAGCCTTGGGGAATTCTAGAGGGGACTTGAATAGGGTTTGATTTTCTCTCTTTGAATCTAACTATTTGTTGACTATTCTTGCAATTTGAATAGAAGGAGGGGTATGTCAATGCGATCAAAAGCCTTGCTGAAACGATCCTCACCTTGTTTTCACATAAAATACTCCCCTCACCCATATTCTTTCCGGAAATTTATGACAAATTCCTCAATACAGACAAAAACAGACATTTTTCAATGTTTCTCAAAGGCATTTTGGTCTGAACCAGTGATGGTAAATCTCTTAACATTTTAAATTTTTCATATTGACCAAATTGAACACACGCAAAAAGGGAGAAAATGCCATGACATTTTCGTACTGTTCTCTACAGGTGGTGAACCATTTCTGCTGCCATCAGTCGATGGTTGTAAATCAGTTGCGACATAGATATATATCGCTAGGACTTTCTTTGATTCTGGCTTATTACTGCAAATATAGAATGTTTTTTTATAGAATCGAATTATAAGAACGGATGCAAGAAACATATAATCATAGAATACCAAATAAATACGTTTTTAATTGAACTATCACATACACAGTTAATACAATTTTGTATTTTTCAATTGATTTTCATGCACATAACTGGAGCATTGAAAAATATTGAAAATTATAGTCGAAAAAAAATTACACGAGGTGAAAATTACATAAGACCTAATTTTTACTGGAATTGAAAACACCTCATGTTATTTTCAACTCAAGTAAGTTAATTCATTACTGGTTTGCAATAAATTTCATTTTACAAATAAATAATAATTGCTCATATCCTGTATACTGTTATTCATATTAGGATACCAAATTCCAGGTGTTCGAGAACCAACCCTAAAACCACCATTCAGTACTTGAATTTGGTCTCGGAAACTTTATTTTCTCAGCGGCATTACCTCATTCTTGCTGATCTCCCTTTTAATAAACAAATTAACATTTTAAATGTGACGACAGCAGCTGTTTCACAATAATATTAGATTTTATTATCACACTGATGTATGAAGCGAGTTTACTTTTTATTCGAGAACAATTATAATGTAGCAATTGCGCTGCAATTTCTGTTCACTCTGTTTGGTGTTGTTGAACAAATGACAGTTAAAAGGAAGATGTAACAAAAGAAGCGGGTGCCATGGTGTTTCGGTTTTAGTGAACAAACATTTGGATTTACACGTTCATGTAAATTTCAATTTTTATAAATTGAAAATGCAGAGAGCTTTAATTTATTTTTTCATCACGACTGAAACCTACTTTGCAGTGCATATTTCTTTGATAATACATGTGTTTTTAAATATTTTAGAATGCTCAGTTCATGCGCATGAATTTTAATTGAAAGTTCAACCACTTTAAGGAAGTACATTGATGTATCTTTCAAACTGCTCCGGTTTACATCAAGTGTAACTTTCATATTTTTTTGCTGTGTACATTACATCCAATTCCGAACAGTTTGAAAATGTCAGCAAAAAAGAAATGATATTCTTATTATATCATTCTGCTTTCTATCATTCGCGTTCGCCCGAACTGTACCAATAAAATGATTGCTGTTGTGCGGACCTTAACAGTTTGCAGCAGGTGACGATTTTGCGTTGAATGTACCACCACTGCATTAGATAACTCTTTGGCTTAAATAAGCTCCTATCCAACAATAAACGTTTGTTGGGAACGGTTTAACCCATTAAGATGTAAACAGTCATTATTATTTTTCAAAAGAGTATCATCATCATCATCGTCATCATTAGGATTTAAAAGTATTATTTTTTCTCCGTTTAAATCCAAATTACTGTTAATGAAAATATGTTCACTGTGTTCCGGTTAGTGAATAGAAAACAGTGAAAGCATTCTCAAGAATAGTATTTTGAATTTGAACCCAAAAATAATTCTGATGATGTACACCAACCCACAAGGATATGAAATAATAATAAGAAGCACATCAGCAACGACGTTATTATTTGAAACTTATTTTAACATTTTCAAATAATATCTTAAAACCTCTACCATAATTATTATTGTGAAAACTTCAGAGTTCTTGTATATATTCTGCTGTTAACTATCACTTGTGAATATGTCAAAATCCCTCTCTTATGTTGGTTGTTGCCAATGTTCGTGAAAATTCTCGGATTCAATCTTCTATGCATTTTACGCTTCTGTAGTGAGCCTTTACCGACTCTGAGATAAGTGGCCTAGATGCACTTCTACAGTTATTCATTAAGAGTTTTCGATGCCAGTAACAAATTTGTGAATTTGAATACTATAAGGCCCATGGTAGTCGCGATATTTTCCAACCCGAAAGATTATTTCGACCGGACAGGGAATTGAATCGACTATCTCCGGATTGGTAGATGTATGCAGTAATAAACCGGCAATCAAAGAAATTCTGTGCGACATAAATCTATGTCGCAAATTTTTTAAATCGTCTAGTGGCAGCAAAAATGTTTCGTAGCCTGGAAAAAACGGTACAGAAATATCATATGAGATTTTCTCCCACGACGGTTCACTTTTGCATGTGTCCAATATGATCGTAATGAAAAATGTCAAATGTCAAAATGTAAATATTAAAATACAGTACATTAACCAGCACTGGTCTTTACTGATCAGGCTATATGATACCCACCCTTTCCCTATAATATTATACATTAAAATTAGGGTAGACTTTTGAACGTATGTTCATTAGAATGATGCAAATTTTGAAATTTTTGCTCCTCTGTACTTAAACGATTTCAAATTGCGTCTTGAACAGCCTTTTGAAATTTGAGGCTATTTGATTGGAAACTGACACTGCACACGCCATGTCAAGCTAGAATGGAAATTAGTTTGGAGAAAGCAAACTTTTAATTTACTGTCTATTAGCCTAGTCCTCCAACTTTGTCACGCAAAATTTCATAGCTCTTCTTAGGGAAAATTTTCTCAGTTTCAACATTGCCGACGATTGAGTATCAGCCAAACATCAAATGAAATAGTTATTTACTATTTAAGATATTTATAATCTTCCGGCATGATGAAACAGCTACTCAGTTAACAACACTATATTCTACAGTTTGTCATTGTAACTATGCTTTTTTTGCTTACAGCCAGAGATGGTGAATCTCAGGGCCGTCAGGCTACATCTAAAAAACAAACTATCTCACTATCTTGAAAAAAAACGATTCATCATGCTATCGAGTCATTCTCAAACCATAATACTGAAGTGAGATTTGTTGTCATGCAATTTTATTTCCCAAATTTCTAATTAGTCTACATGAAAATAACTTAAATTAAATCAATTCGCTTCGAAAAATTCAAAAAGTGCGTGAGGTGGTGCAGTGTATTAGTTGATGAACGTGAGTTCGAAAGTTTGACGACTCACAAAAAAAAACGATCAACATTCGTTATCGAGATTCCTACAAAGGCCGACAGCGTGACGGCCCTTTATAGTAACCATTCAGCCACATTAATAAATGCCTGGAACAAAGACAATACAAAGAAAAACATCAAATCTCACTTTTTTATAAGTTAAGAAAAAGTTGAGGTAAAGATTTGCCATCCTTAGCGAAACTGATTAGCCATCAAGTCTCTTAGGTCATCCAATATCTCCTCGAGGGGATTAAACTCTTTTAAGATAGATTGAAATGGAAGTTATGATCATGTAATAACGCTTTCTGGTGAATTCTGAACTAATTAGTTCACCTAGTCACTAGAGCATAATTTAACTGAAAACTATTGAATAAAACTTAGAATAGATATATATATATATATATATATATATATATATATATATATATATATATATATATATATATATATATATATATATATATATATATATATATATATAAGAGTATATATATATATATAAGAGTATATATATATATATAAGAGTATATATATATATATAAGAGTATATATATATATATATATAAGAGTAATTCACAATATCGATTTGGCTCCAACCCACTGAGTCGATTCAAATTCAGGTCCTGACCCTTCTTTATTAATTTCAGCTTGATTGATTGCGAACTCGAATTGCACTAGCCCTTTGAAGTTAAAGGAATTACTACGGGTAAACCAAACTTTTTATTTTCCACCTAGGTCTTTGGCATTATTACATATGGATATTTTTCTATCGATCTTCTGAGAAATCTTTCTATCAACAACCACTTTTTGACCAAACGTCAAGTTAATTAATTATTATTTGATTCATCCGGCAATAATTTTCGGATATAAATGATACACAGCTTTCAAGACAACACTGTAAGCATGCTTAATGGTAGCCATTTATCGCACCAGCCACTCTAATTTTGCCTTCTCACGGTAAGAATCAAAAACCCATTAATGGGTAAAATTTCACCGATTTCCCCGAAAAGGGAGTCAACCCATCTAATGGGTAAACTCATCTTACCCATTGATGAGAATATGGCATAAATATCAGGAAATGGGTATTTTAACCCATCTTTGAAAATGAAGCTTTGTGTAAAATGGGTAAAAAAATACCCACTATCTGACATTTGGGCGATATACTCAATAATTGATAAATCGAGTTTACTCATTTTATGGATAGACTCCCTTTTTTGTTAAATGAGTAAAATTTTACCCATTTATGGGTTTTTGATTTCTACCGTATGAGGAAAATTGCATACAAGTAGGGAAACGGGATGTAATGTTAACCTATCACCTTCATTCGGCCTATGTACCAAATATGTCATTAATTTATCGATGATAAACAAAATTATGTTACTATAAGGATGACCGATGTAATCCGAAGCAATTGACACAATATTAATCAACTTATAGTTGTTCACTTCCGCGTAATGTTCGATTTCTTGAACATTTGGGGCATGATTTCACTGGTTAAGCTGAACAGATTACCTACACGATCGAATTCGAATGATCTAAACTGGGCTAAATTGAACCGATGAACCGAGTAATGCAGTATGGATATACAGAAAATAGTTACACGTTACAAACTTACTGTTCACATAAAATTAAATGATTTTACAAGAAAATCGTAGACCCAATGTTGGGGACATTTTTTTTGTATGTTCCCTACTATGGCCTGTTGTATCAATAAAGTATTAAAAAAAGGCTGTTGTTATCAATTAAATGCATGAGTTTTGATTTGTTTATATTAAAGTAGTTCATCAAACACAAACCGAAAGACAAAATCATTGCAGAGTGAATTATAATGTTTTCATCATTATTAGGTGATAAATCACTCTCAAATATCACTGAACTTTCGATCCACTGTGATAAATCATATACAGTATCACAAGTGTTTCGAAACAGTTTATTTTTAGTTTCTTTTGAAATTTTGTGGTAAGTAAAGCAAATGAGAGTGGCAATGCCTTAATTCATAAAATTAAGAAGAAAAAAAACATTCAAAGGCCCATTTGGTAATAAATCCATCGAAAGGGACAAAGTTGCATCCCTAATGAACCCAATTTGGTGCGTATAGACCGACATTTGATCCATATTCCTCGAAAGTATCTGACTTCATAAAAAATTGTTACTTTAAAACGATGCAAACTACCGTCATCTTGTCCGAGCACCCATCTTCGCAAGTGTATAACTAGGTGAATCTCGCTTAAAGCTTAAAAACTTTATAAGTGCTTATATAAAATGTAAGCTGAGTCAAGGGACACATACCATATTTATTAAACTTAATCTTTATTTCTTATCATAGAGGCACACAATTTATAAATAAATGGGACCGGATTCTTACGGCCCGTTTTATAGTTATGATCATGTATAACGCGAGCTTTGAGCTCATCAACATAACCTTGGATGAAGGCATCGCTGGACACTTCCGACCTGCATGGGTTTTCGATTCCTACAGTGCTGGTGAACAGTTGGCGATGCATTTTGTGAAGCTTCATATTCTCTGTGAATTTTTTTTTTTTTTTTTGTGTGGGGGGGGGGGGGGGGGGGGGGGGGGGGGGGGGGGGGGGGGGGGGGGGGGGGGGGGCTCTCGCTAATTCTCGACAACCGATTCAAAACGACGTATCAGTTTTCGCCGGCAGGGAGAAAACGAAGGTTCAGCCATATCTTTCTCAAAATACTCAACGCCTTTTCGCCCACTCGCTTCCCCCTTATCGCTAATGGGGAAATATTATTAATTGTCATTGGTGGTCTAAGTTTGCGTGAAAGTACTAGGGTTTCAAAAAATTTAACGTTTGAATCGTTTTTCCCCTCTTGTTTTGCAAAATCAGACAACTTGTTTTGACAATGTTGTGAAATTTATACAATTCATCCTTCCTTCTCCTTCTTCCCCCCCTTTTCTCTTTACCTTTTCTTTTCCTCTACCCTCCTTTTCCCCCCCCCCCCCTCATCCCTCCCTGCCTTATCCTCCCCCCTTCCTCCCTCTTTCATATCTCTCCTCTCTTTTTCCCTTTTCAGAAACTTCAAAGGGCTAGTGGAGTTGGAGTGCGAAACAAGTTTTTCTCAAATTTTGGGAAGAATCAGGGCAAATCCGGTCAAAAAGTCACGTACGTGAATTTGAGAAGTAGAAGAATCAGACCAAATTGGAATCGATTGAGTGGGGTGGAGCTAGAACGCTGGTAGCATGGAATTTGTCAGTTGACATTGTAAAACATAGCACTAGCACTAGAGTAGATTTCGAGTTATTCTCAGTTATACACAGCTAACTCTGAGATCAGAAGTAAAAACAGGAAGTATTGATCAACACACAGGAAAGAGGGTGCCCTTACGGCCCGCACCTCTCACTTGATATCACACGAATCCTTCCCGTTCGCATACGATCTTTCCATGACTGTCGTTGGCAAAAAAAATACAACAACATACACGAACGACATTCTGGAATTCTCCAGGGTGCCAAAAACATTTCAAGGTCAAAAATGCATCTGCCGTCGTTGGCAGCTGATTTGTTCTTTGGGAAGGATTTCTCGTCTGTTTTTTCTTCAACATTTGTTAGGGTTAGATTGAGTCGACATGTGCAATTTTTTCGTTGTTGAAGGTACAGTTCCGTAGCATTTAATACTCGGAAGCCATTTAAGAGCTCCCACCACAAGGGAGTTTGACTGGCATTGTTTCAGCCGGCATTGAACGCTCCTGGAACGCTACGGAAATGCATTGCTATTCAAAGGGTAGCAGTGAACGTGCTGTCGGATCGAATAACAGAAAAACAAAAATTGGAACACCCATGACGGTGTCGAAAGTGTTGTAATAAGTGGCAAATGACACCAAACGTCCGTGTTCCGGTCCTGGATTCTGAATGTATATTGAATGATTTCATTCACAAATGCAACTGAACAATGCAAAGAAGATCATGAATCCGGCATTTTTCTCAAGAATCCGGTTGAATGAAACCTTGACCTTGACTTTCCCGACAGCATGCACATGATAATCACTGTGCAGCGCGCCGACTCAGTCACTCGAGTGCGCTACGTCTGCAACCGAAGGCATACCAGAGAAGAAAAACCAGTGCACTTTGGAACACTCATATAACTTGCAACAGTATAACTAACTGCAGCGGAGTAACCGAAGAAGAAGAAAAAGCAAAGCAAAAGCCGGTTTAATGGTGCTCGACTGAAACCCTGCGCCTCCATGCTTTTCCAACTGGCAGTGTAGACGACCAAGAAGGAAAAGACGACGAAGATCATGGGAATAGTGCAAGTTTTCTTCTCGTTCGTAATCCGTAGGTTGCACAATTGCAACCAGATTTTTAAGGCGTTTTGCACGAATTAAACGTCGGAAACTATTCACAAAAAAATGTAATTCCTTTTTAATTAGTTGCTGTTTTCCAGACCCGACATTCCTGAAGGTCATTTAACAGAAGGGCCCTCTCGCACCATACTTAAATGGAGCCGTGGGAAAGTTCTGCGACCACGTTGTTACTACAGTTAAACAACGCAACTGGCGTGTTCTGAATATCAGCTCGTAAAAATAAAGTGGCAACCTTCTCATGGCAAAACTTTCCAACACCGTTGCTGTTGACTTCATTTCTTCCTACCTTCCTCCAGGATGGGATGTAATGATCTGCTTAATTATGTAATCGTTATGTTTATGAGTAGTAATTTTCCCACTCCCATTCAAAGTCACCACGCCGTCAGAACATATGTCCAGTTATGTGCGTGTCGGGGTGAACTTCAGGGCAGCAAATCGCTTCTCTGTGATCATCATTAACAGTGCCATCATCATCGTTGACATGAATATTAAGTTAGTTGCCTTAGTTAAAGCGATGATTCATGGTCGTTCATCGTTAAAGGGGAAACCGGTTTCAACGGATAGGAAGGTAACCAGACAGGTGGCATATTTGATGCCCAGGATGGTTATCATCTCGTACAGTAAAATGCGATTAACATACGCCTTAGAAGGAGGTCAAACTAGCTTTAACACGATGTACCGTAGGTTGAATTGATCTGAATTATCGTTGGAAGCTGTGTGATGGATTCGGTGGTTGAGCAATTCCAAGTATGTGGACCTTTGATTACATTCCAGGTCAGTTTACAAAACATGCAGTACATTGAATGTCACCAAACCAAGTTCTAGATTTTTTAATCCCCATGCTAGGTCTCAATTGAAAAAATATGCTTCAGAAACCACAAGTTACACTTGACGAGGATATTTCTTAAGCAACAAAAGATTTGTATTCAATAATTAGTTATTGCTATGCAAGGATTAGTAAAAACAAATCTACAGTTTACGTTATTTTAAAAACCATGAATCATTGCGATCACTTTACAGTCCTGCGAGTACAGTTTTAAAATATATCTGATAGTCAAAAGGCTGCCCAATTAAAATCCGGACCATAGAAATCAGCTTGGAATGGAGTCCACGATAAAATTACATCGCATAAAATAATTTCAGAAATTTCATCCGATTGTCATCAAACTTTCAGCACATTAAACTAAATGTAACCTTCTTTGTATTATTTGATTTCGTTCTGAATCCGAATACACATAGTATTGCAGCAAAACAACCCATGAATTTTAACAAAATCTGACAACGACTTTTTATTTGCATAAATATTCGCGCAAGTGTTCTTAATTTCTTCAATTGTTCTGACTACTTTATGAAGATTTTGCTTCAAAATTGCCCAGTATTTCTCGACAGCTTATTAAAATGACATATATGATTCCATAAACAAAGAGGAGAACAATAATTCAAACGTAAATTTCTCAAAACTCTCAGCACCCCACGAAAACTAGCATCACCATCATGTTAGGGAAATGTTATTCCTTGTGTTGGTGATACTATCGTTTGTATCTTTCTTCTGTGTATCTTTGTTTATAAAATCAGATACGTCGTTTTGAATAAGTTGTCGAGATTTCTCAATTGATCACAGCTCCAGTGTATTTCAGGGTATTAAATTTCTCGGCACGTAATTCACATCAATTGCCTAATACAACTCTAGTACGTGATCTATAAGATTACATGAATCCCAGTCAGGCCAAGATGTAAGAAGTCATTAATGACGACATTGTATCAAATACACCTGTCCATTCGTTGTATTTGTATTTGTTTTCACGAAAGGTGTGCTCCTCCTTCCACACAAACAAATCGAATGCTAAATCATGAATTTCTTGGCAACGTCAATCATAAAATAGCAGTGTCATTATACGCACGTCATTTGCATTCTTTACATTCACCTTGGTCTTTCTGGGTTCACGCTTCATCATGGCCCAATAAGTTTCGATTGAACGTAGTTCAGGGCAGTTCGGTGAATTCATGTCGTTGGGGACAAAATGCACCGATCTAGTCTCATACCATTCCAGCTCGCTTTTAGAGTAGTGGCACGAAGCTCAATCCGCCCAAAATAGTAGTTTTTCATTGTGCTGCTCCAAAAATGGCAAGAAACATTTTTGGAGGCATCCAGCCTTGATAATTTCACCATTTAAGGTGCCTGTTCTGACGAAAATTTCACTTCATTTTTCACAGGTGCAGATTAAGCTTGATCCAGTTAGTATTTTGGCAGTGATTCGGATGGTTTGTTTACTTAGTGGTGAAAGTTTCATCAGTATTCATACTCACGTTCAAAAGTTATCAAATATGGAATGTATGAGACGGGAAAAATTTTTTGCACACTTAAATTGAAAATCCCACATGGTCAGGAGTAATGATCACAAAGTATCTTAAATTTCCAAAATCAACTGTACTTACATAGTGATAAAACGTTACCGGGATACACTAACGCTGGATCACACAAAACAACTCAACCGTAGAAATGGAATATACGACAAGAAACTACGAGTGAAAGTCCTTAGTGCAGTCCAAAACAATCCTGGGATCTCCTTGGGTGATTTGGCGAAAAGGTTCTCTGCACCGTACAGTACAGTTCGACGAATCTGTCAGCGCGAACGTTTCCAGTCGTACCATGCTAGGAAGCCCCCCAACAGGACCCTGAAGCAAAACCGGGTTGTCAAACGCCGTACAAGAATGCTGTACGAGCAAGTTTTGACGAAATTTTGATGATGGGGCTCCCCATCATAGGTCTTGGCAACAGTATGCTGCCGTTCAAGGCAGTTTGGAAAGTTTTGAATCTTGTATGTGTGTAATTCAGTTCTAGCCGTGACCTTGCCTCGTCTTTTTCGGCAACATCACGTGATGAAATATTGGGATTCGGGTGAAATTACCCTAAACTTTTCCCTCCGTTAACTTTCATGCTGCTCCTGGTTCCCGTCCTGCTCCGTGCTTTTGATCCAAACACAATCGGTCGTTAAACCTTTTTAGTACAGTTGAGATGATTGAATTACACATTTTCAGCTTTTTTCCCAAACACGATGGGACAGTTTCATTTTTGAAGATATGTGCGTGTAGCATCATGCCTCTATATTTATTTTGAGATTAGCACTTCAGTTATCAAAATGTCATCGAAGGAAGAGAAGCAACGAATCAAAATTCGCTGTTGTTCGCTGTTTCGAGCGGAACCCCAACCTCCGTCCGAGATGTCGCAAAGAAGCTGGGAGTGGCGGTTTCAACCGTGGATTGAGCTGAAAAAACGAGCTGGAGTGTCGACTTACAAGAAAGTGGTGACTCCAAATCGCGACGATAAACAAAACACGTCGGTCAAAGCACGATCGCGAAAGTTGTACACGACGATGCTGACGAAGTTTGATTGCGTGGTACAGGACGATGAAACTTACGTCAAGGCAGACTTCAAACAGCTTCCTGGACAGGAATTTTATACGGCAACCGGACGGGGAAAGATGGCAGATATTTTCAAGCCCATTAAACTGTCAAAGTTCGCGAAGAAATATCTGGTGTGGCAGGCCATCTGTACCTGTGACTTGAAGAGCAACGTTTACATTGCGACCGGAACCGTCAACCAGGAAATTTATCTCAGCGAGTGCCTACAAAAACGTCTACTGCCTTTCCTGAAGCGACAAAATTGTTCCTTTCTATTTTGGCCAGATTTGGCATCTTGCCATTACGGAAAAAAAGCCATGGAGTGGTATGCTGCCAACAACGTTCAAATGGTGCCCAAGGGCAAGAACACTCCCAACACGCCAGAGCTCCGCCCAATCGAACAATATTAAGCCATCGTCAAGCGAAACCTTAAGAAGCTGTTGTGAGCGAGAAACAATTCAAGACAAACTGACATTCTGCGGCGAATAAAGTGGACAAGGACACTGTACAATTTTGATTGGAACACCCTTTATATAGAAATTTCCAAAAAAAGCACAAACTATCGAGGGAATTCCTGCCATCCTTTGCCACCCACACTTCAAGCCAACCTAAACTTTTCCAGTTTTCTTCAATTTCTTACCATCTGTTCAGCATATTGAGTCTCCATTCCTTCAACTTCCGATGGCTGATTGCCCAACATTCATCTGATATCATTTGACTGAGCAGAATTTGAGGTACTTTAAAGAACAACAACTCGTACTGATGTCGGATGAAAATTAGGAACTACACTAAATACATCCGTAAAAATGTTCTTTCAACCATAAGAAGGCATCCTTCTTTACGTAGTTATCCCGTTCTACGATAACTGTTTTGTATGTTTCTTAAAAATATCATCCTTTAAGACCAGCTATACATGTGCCATGATTTAAGAACAAATTGCTCTTATGTCTCTTCACTTTTACAAAAAACACTTTTACGAATGTATTAGTAGAACGATTGTATTTGGAAAACTAGGAGAGCTCGACACTCAAAAAGTCTGTAAGTCGCTTACGAAAAAGGCCTATCTGTCATAAGATAAGCTTTTTATACTGGAATTTAAAGGAATTTGCTCGCGTTTGCTAGTGATAGTTTGAAAAGTATTTCAGTATTTTTTTTTAAAGTGATCAAGTGAAGAGTTGAATTTTCCTACTTTTCTTCATGCTGTCATCTGTCAATCTGCTGAGTTTTTCTGTCATGTTAAGTGTTTTGTTTATTTATATGACAATTTTAAATTTCTAAATTTGAGCACATTAATATGTAGTAGCATTGACCAGCCCCTCAAATGCCTTATTAGTGAATTTTAAGAAAAGTTTTTTTTAAATAAACTTGAGTTTTCGGAATTCAAATTTGGGCTTAAATTTTAATATGCAGTAAAATTTCTACAGAAAGTATAAAAAAAGATGTTATAAAATTCATTATTACGCCTACTGGATATTTTACAGAAAGCTATTAATTTATCGGGAATGGGAACATTTTACCGACATTACTCAAATTATTTAGTGTCATTCAGACTGAAAAGACAACTCTGAATTGAATGACATCAGTCAGTACAGTATAATGACCGTTTGTTAAAAAATTTGAATTGAATGCTAAAAAAAAAACATACTGAATAGTTTCGGAATGATCGATAAAACTTTTTTTGTCATCAGAAACACGTTGAATGGTCTTGTCACAAATTTCAGTAACATTATTGTTAATTTTTTTTTCCTAGATATTGCTAATATTTTTCCTAGAAAATGAAATAAACCCAGAGGTTTAAAAAGAGTTCAATTTTCATACGACGGATTTTTGTCGTGGACACCCCTTACGTCTGCATTGATTTGACTTAAGATGCATATAAAGTGGCAAAACAGAGCTTGTTTTTTTTGCAAATATACAGAAATTATTCCAACGCATTTCCGAAAAATGAACAAACTTTCGAGGAGTTCCTGCCATCATTTGTTACATACAGTTCAGACCAACCTCAGCAACCAGTTTGCTTCAATTATATTCCATCTGTTCAGCATATGGAGTTTTCTTTTCTGCCTTCTTGAATTTCCGCTGGTTGACTGTCCAATATTTATTGAAATTTTAGATATTTGAAAGGACAACACCTCGTGCTGATGCCTGATAAAAATTTAGCTCAGGACACTACACAACATTCATCGTTACAAATGTATAAACAATTTATGAGCGGGCATCTTTGTTACCGTAGAACGGGGTAGCATTGATAACTTTATGGAATTTTTCCTAAAAAATGAATCTTTTAAGACCAACTTTGCATGTTTTATGGCTGTATCTGTATTCTGCCCGATTTTTTGTCATGTTGAGTGTTTTGTTTATTTGCATGACAAATTTAGAAACATTGATCAGCATCTCAAATGCCCCATTTTAAGGTCTCCAGAAAAATTCGTACGCCTCAAAACTTAAGTAGAACACAAATTTTGCATTATATATTAATTTTATGTTGTTTTTTTTTCAGATTCACGGGATATGATTTAACAATTCTCGAAGTCAAAACATAGTTATTCGGTATTTACATAACATTTTCGAATTTTGCGCTATTGGATGGATGGATGGAGTCATTAAGGTTTGTACAGATTCTTTGTTCAAATTGGACGTGTTTGGTCCCTGTTTTCTTTCCAGAGAGCTTCCGCTTCATCAGAGCCCAATATCTCTCGATTGGACGTAACTCGTACAACTCCATCACAGTTTGAGCATGATGACATGATGCCAAATCAGGCCAGAACAAAGGTTTTTTGTTGTGGTTTTTGATAAAGGGTAACAATCGCTTCTGTAGGCACTTTTCTGTGGTATATCTCCTTGTCGATTGTGCCTTTAGTGATAAAAGATTTACTCTAAGAGACGAACCAGCCCAGGGCTGAGAGTCTCTATATTAAAGAAAAGTAAAAAAAATGTTTACTCTCTCTGCCACACGTGCAAATTGCTTGCCAAACAAGGTATTTTTTGGGAAATTTCAACACCTTATTCGTCCGGAAATGTTCAGCTGTAGCATTTTTAGCCATAGCAGAGAAGAAAACGAGCCCTAGAAGCTGCTTAAAATTCTCCAGGACATAAGTTTCATCGCCCATGACAACGCATGAAATCTTCGTCAAATACTCGCAGTACAAACTTCGAACCCGTGATTTTGCTGTCAAATACTGTTTGTCATTGCGATATGGAATTGTTCTTGCTTTAAACGACTACGGCCTCAACCGCTGTTTTGATTCTTGTACAAAACCAGCTGACATTCCTATTTTACGAACCACCGTTCGAACAGAGAGTTTCGGGCTTTACTTCAATATCCGCTCTTTTCTTCAATATCCTTCACTTTTCAGTCCATGGAACTCGTCTATTGTTTTTTATCACCGCTCGGTTTCCTCTCGACAGTCAAACGATTCGAAAATGATTTGAACACACCGTGAACAGTGGATTTAGGTAAACTAAGGTTACCTCCGTACAAAATACGCTCGCGCACGTGCTTTTCATTCGTCGCCCTCTTGAACATTAAACATGGAATGTAAACACCAAGCATAGCAATATTTCAAAGGTTACAGTGATTTTAAGGTGTCCGGATTACTATGGATAGTAAAGTTATTAAATAAATCTGGATTCTCTGAATCTCTTTTGTTCCTAAATTTTCACATAAAGTACAAGTTCTACAGAAATTATGTGAAAGATTTTTTGAAACTCATGATTATGCCATGAAGGCAATTGCGTTACAAATCAATGGACATTGCACAGAATTCCATAAATTGTTCTGAAATGGGAGAATTTCGCCTACGATATTCAAATGATTTAGTATATTGGAACTAATCCAAACTAAAAAAAAAACGCTCCGTTTTGAATTACATCAGACAGTACAACGTTATGATCGTTTGTATGAATGTTTGTTTTGTACGCTGAATGAATTACTTCAAAATGCTCAATAAATAACATTTTTATCATCGCAGTAGAATCTGTTTTTTTTTGTCTTCAGAGACACGTTAAACGATTTAATAGATTTCACATGAGCAAATCCCAGTAAGATTATTGATAATCTCTTTCATAGAAAATGTTCCATGCACCAACTTAAAACGCAACCCAGAACTATCAACGTTACCCCGCTGCTCCCTGTTACTCCGTTTTACGGTATTTAGTTAGAATCCGGTCATATGTGAGCGTCAATTTGCACTTTGTTTTCAAAAACATTTCCCAAACATCCGATTCGTTAATTGACATTTCCTCTCCACTATCAGCAGCGTATCATCACACCTACAATTAAACACCCATTCCTTCAAAACAAACAAATCAAATAAAAAAGCCGCACCTTCAGAAACCACAACCAGCCAAGCGTCCGTCATTCTTCCTAAAAACATCCCCCCCCTCCCCATCTTACCACACGACCGACTCCATTTCCGCTTGTCAAAGCACCCGCGAATCACGCAATCTATTCCCCCCCATATTTATGCTAAATTAATACCTCATTCGATAGGCCCAACACGAACCGACGTCTGTTCTTTTTCTAAGACAACGCGACGTTCTACCCTCTCGGTAGGCATAAGGAAGGATACCTACCAAACCAAACAAGAGTCTTAAACACCATCGACAAGATTTCTTCTGAGCGACATTTGCTGCTCCCTTCGGTGTCTCGTCGTGTGCCCCCTAATAGCAGGCGACGACGTCTTCTGGAATCATAAAATATTCAAACCGAATGCCTACTTATGAATTCTCAAGATGTGTCGGTTTGGAAAAAAAGAAAAAGAAATTCCCTACCTGTCTAAGCTTGGGTACAATGAAAATGAAAGTGCGAAAAGCGAACAACCGTGGGTGAAAATGGAGCAACAGGTGTCAACCATTCCAGACCGTGGCCAACAGCAGGAGGAGGTGAGCTAATGCAATTCATTCATGGGTAACCGGGGCTGATGAATGGAAAATAATGCTACGGGGAAAAGGAGCAACATTTCCGTCCTAATTATTTATTTAATGATACATAAGTACCCTAAGTGAAGTATGTAAAATAAGTGTTTGTGGGTAGGGTTTTGTGAAGTGAGTGAACCACCGGTAGACAAACAGTGAAAGCAGTGAATGTAAAGCGGAAACGCTTTTGGAGCCTGGTAACTCCACCACCGTTGGCGATATTTGACAGCCAATGGGAGCTGGAGTTTCCGCGTGCCAAGCGTTAGTACAGCAAATTAGTGAAGTGTATATTAAGTTAATAAGAAAATACACAAAGTTCAAGGAGTGATTCATTCAAAGCATGTCTTGCTATGGAAGTTTTTCATCAAATTTCGTCGTCAATAAACAATATTGCTCCAAATAAACCCGCTGAATGATGCTTGTCACCTAAGGCACCGAAAAAAACGTAGTACGCATTTCTTTATAAATTAGGTGTCGAAGGTAGTTCGAAGTGGCGAAGCCATGATGGCAGCCATTCCAGCGACCATTACCTTTTTGTGGTTTTCATGAAATAAACACTTTTTTATAAATATTAGGTGCGCAACTAAGTTCCCGCTGTTTAGCAATAGATGGCGCCAGTAGTAAGTGCTGGTCGAATGTTGTACATCTCAAACGTCATAAACCAAGCTCAGACATATGGTAAACAAACCGCTTTGCCAAATCAGTAATTTTGGTTTAGTTGTTATATATTTTGGTTATTTGAAGATGTCTGATTTCATTACCCAAATAATCGTCATTTAATATTCCCGGTTGAGATGAATGGTTGGCTGATTTTACCGCACGTACAGATGGCTTGCCAAACGAGATATTTTTTCGCAAATTTTTCTATCTTCTGTTCTTTAAACTTAGACTCTAGGCTTCCTCTGTCCTTCGTAGTGTAGAATTTATTACCAGGGATTTGTGAAAAGTCAGCCTTCACGTATGTTTCATCGTCCTGTACGATGCAACCTGTATGTTTGGTTAACAACGAATCATATAGCTTTCGGGCCCGACTTTTCGCTTTTTCAAGCCCTTTATCATCTCGGCGAGGTTTCTTCTGGGCTTTGAATGACCTCAGTCCACATCTCACTTTAATGTCCTGCACAGTTGACTTAGCTACATCCACTTTTTTTTGGCAACATCTCTGACCGACATGTTGGGCTTCCTCTTGTATACTTTCACCACTTGTTTCTCATCTTGTTTGTTGCGTGTTCCCCTTTTTCGACTGCTTGGTTGGCTTCCTCTGAACCGTTTTGGTTTGTAGAAACTTGCTGATGACATTCGACACCGTTTGTTGCGTCACCCCGACCGAATTCGCGATTGTTTTCTGTGAACGATTAGGATTTTCTAACCACTTGTCCAAAATAAGATTTCGCAGCTCCTGTTGTCGAGACGCCATTTTCAAAACTTCAATTTAAAAGTAAACAATATGCACGTCGACGCGAAGGTGAAAGGATCCACTGACAGCTAAACCATACACTGAAAGAAATTCTTACGTTGACTCAGACCACTGACGCGACAAAGTTACAAAAAATATTTCCGCATTCAACTTTCGTCAGCATGTTGAGGTACAACTTCCTGGCACGGGTTTTGGCGGACTTGTTCTGCTTCTCGTCGCGATTAGGGGCCTTTTGTACCTTGAACGTTCGAAGCCCAGCCTTAGTTTTGGCCTTCTGGACAAAACTTCGGCTTAGGTGCAGCTTCTTAGCCACATCCCGAACGGAGGCGTTCGGATTTCGGTTGAAGGCCCCAACTACGCGGTTGTGATTTTTGGTGTTGTACGGAATACTTTTTCCTTCACTTCTGGGCTTCCGATCGGTGGTCAACCGTTCCTCGAACCGCTTAATCACTCGCGACACCGTGGAATTCGCGATTCCCAACGTTTTAGCGATGGAACGATGCGAGAGATCCTTGTTCTCGTGATGAATGCGCAAGATTTTATCACGCACGAGCTGTTCTTTCGACTCCATTTCCGCGAGTTTTGATCACAGGACTTTAAAACTTGCAGGATGTAAATAATGCACTATGAACTAAATCCACCAAATTTTCATTAAATTCTATCCAACGGTTAAAAAGTTAGAGCAATTTCATAGTGTGGCAATTTCATCGTGGACACCCTTTAATGATTCATAGCGTGAAAGACAACTTGTTTATCTCCCGATCGTTTATAAACTTCTTGCCATTGTGTCATTTTATTTCGCTCGTTTGTTTCTCCCTGGGAGAATGATTTAGCGTCAACTTGTTTACTCCACCCTGGTGGTTTATGAATCAGTGCAAACCAATAAATCGGGATGTTTATTTTGAACGGGTGATTGGAGATGCTCATTTTTATCATGTGTTTATCGGTTTTCAATCAAGCGAAATTTTCCATTCCATTCTGCTGTGATTCGCATGCAGTAGAAGTTGATTCATTTCCAAATGGCATGTCCAAATAAGCAAATCCGAACAAATGTGCCATGAATTTCAATCGAGAAGATTTTACGACCGGGCACTGGGTAGAGAGCGGGCTCGATATTTGGCAACGCCATATTTTTCGTTTTCACCTTCAACCTTCAGGGAGCTGGTTCCGAGTCAGCTCGAATCAGATCGTACTGACCTGGAATTATTGTCAGATTTTTTGCTGCCATTTCCTGTCGGCTTCGCAGGTGAAAATGGAATTTCCTTCGATGGGATGAAAATGCCTCTTTACGGGCCACTGAGCAGCTGTAGCTACCTTCCATTGTGGCATTGTTACAGCAGTAATTGAATCTGGATAGTGTTTCCTGTGTAGCTTGTTGGTAAGATTTTTTTTTTCGGGCCAGGTGAAACTATGCCAGCTGCGTTGGAGGACTTTCGAGTGGCCGTAATGCAGGCTTTAAAGTAATCAGTTTAATTCAATCGATTTTATACATTTTGCGCAATGGTTTGCAGGGTAAAAAAATAACATCCTGGTCTAGGTAAAATAGCCAATCGAAGTCAAGAAAAATGAGAGCCAGCTGTTAATCAGGAACAAAAGGGAACCTCCTGCATTTCATAACATATGGAGTAAAACATTCATGAATTTCACACTGACTTTGAGAGATATCATAAGCCTAGAAAATTTCCTTTCCTTGCTCGGTTTAATGTATAAATGCAAATAAGCCTCAATCTATCGAAAAGGATAGACAGTCTACGAAGATTTCATTAATATCTGAAAGAACCCTACCTGGTAGCGTCATTATAAGAGTGGGATGTGGGGGAAAGCTGTGAAATATTTCCAGTTTTTAAATCTGCCTCTTTATTAAAAAAAAATATTACAATCTTATTATAAGTCACGTTCTATCAAATAGGAAGTCAGTATTTTGTATGTTGTTCTTGAACCCTTCAAATCTCCCGGTAGGGATGGGAATTTTTCTGGTACTACTGCAGAAGGGAAATGCGACTTTATTACCCATTCTAAGGCATCTTCAGCGGTGGTCTATCTTTGGAACAACTTTTTTTATACTTGATTTGCATCAGCAAAACTTGAATAGAACCAGCTGAAATAGACCAACCTTTGTGTTCCCCGCACCGGGTCCCCCCCCCCCCCCCCCCCCCCCCCCCCCCCCCCCCCCCCCCCCCCCCCCCCCCCCCCCCCCCCCCCCCCCCCCCCCCCCCCCCCCCTTTTTTTTTTTTTTTTTTTTTTTTTTTTTTTTTTCGTATTTCTTGTTGTTAAACTCACTCAACACCTGTCATCCTGTCAATGATTCAAAATCAAAGATCAGAAGTTTTTTTTTTTAGAGATCGCAGATTTTTCGCAAATTTTTTGCCAATCATACTACCAAAATGTCATGTACTTTTCGGTCCCCCTGAGACCGAAACATACAATCGTCCTTTAGCACATAAGAATGAGAAAACCGATTATATCAAACACAGCTATTTCGTCGAATTGCGTTTGTGTCAGTCTCAGGAGACATAATTTTACACGAAATCTTTCTTTACTTACCCTCACTTTTTTAACAGACATGAATTACGTCTCGTCTAAAATTCATAATTTCTTAGTGTGAAGGATTGGTTTGACTATTAAATAATTATTACTGCCAGTAATGCGTCGTAAGCAAACGACGAGGAATACTCCCCGCATAACGAAAAAAACTATATTTACAATGTAAAATATATTGTCACATTATATGTTATTGTTATCAAATAGAGTAATCTCGTTTTCACAGTATAACCTCTACATTAACATATACTTATTGTTAATGTTTGCCTTATTGTCATTGAAAGGTTTATTATTGTCTGCACTTGGTCTGGATTATATACAAATTTTTGGGCATAGGGTACAGCAAAAAAAAAAAAAAACTTTTTACCACCTCTGACATAAAACATACAGGAGATTGTTTGTTTATAGTTGTCAACTATAAGGGTAAATGGGAGTCTCCTGAGCGATTTTGAAGGAAGCGATCACGTCGCGAGCTCTCTCTCTCTCTCTCTCTGGCGAATTTTGATTTTGGGGCTTTAATACGAGTGGAAAGTGCTACTATGGTGTAAATTTATGATTGTTACAATTACGGTTACAGTGGATGATATTCGACATCACAGTGACAAGAAAAAGTAGTCTTGTGCTGAAAAAGAAAAGGGAGTGCAAACGTTTAAAGGGCGAACACGAAATTATTGCGACACATTCAACAGGGCATAACTTTTTTACCATTGGGTCAAAATCAACCAAATTTTGCACACTTTCTCATTGATGTGTATTGTTTACATGCTGTCAAACTCGAAGTCGTGTTTTTCGATTCAACGAAAATGGAGGTGAACCAACGCGAGTCGAGAGAACAAATTCTTTCCAAACACCTGGAATTTCCTGACCTGTCGCACCGGCAGTTGGGAAAAATGTTGAACATTCACCATTCAACCGTCTCCAGAGTGTTGAAGCGGTTCCAGGAGCGGTTGACGTTGGACCACGGCAAAGGAGCTGGAAGAAAACCGGGACCGGAGAACAAAAAGACGGAGGGAAAGGTGAAGCGGATGATTAAAGAAAATCCCAACGTCTCAAGCTGTGATTTGGCTAAAAAGATCGGCATGTCGCAGAGCTACGTCCAGAATGCAAAGAAGAGAGCTGGACTACATACAAACAAGGTACAGAACTTCCCAAACCGCGATGAGCGGCAACAATCGACGGCTAAAACTCGGGCACGGAAGCTCTACGAGAAGATGCTGACAAAATATGGCTGCTGTGTGATGGACGACGAAACGTATATAAAAGCCGATTTTAAGCAAATTCCGGGGTTGGAGTTTTTCACCGGCAAGAGCAAGTTCTATGTGGACGACAAATTTAAGAAGAAGAAAATGTCGAAGTTCACCTCCAAATATCTCATTTGGCAGGCCATCTGCTCTTGCGGACTGAGGAGTGAGCCTTTCGTGACAAAGGGCACAGTAAATGGCGAGATCTACAAATCTGAGTGCCTCGAGAAGCGCCTTTTGCCGTTCTTGCAGCAGCACGACGAAGCTCCGCTATTTTGGCCAGATTTGGCATCATGCCACTATTCTAAAAGTGTCCTGGAGTGGTATGAGGCCAATTCTGTCCATTTTGTTCCAAAGGACATGAATCCGCCAAACTGTCCGGAGCTGCGCCCGGTGGAGCAGTACTGGGCAATGATGAAGCGGGAACTTCGGAAGAGCAAGAAGACAGTCAAAGACGAGAAGGACATGTTAAGAAAATGGAAAAAAAACTGAGAAACTGGCACCGGATGACACTGTAAAGACTTTGATGGAGGGCATCAAGCGAAAATGCGTTCAATTTTACACTCAAGGCTCCATCGATTAACTTTTCTTTTGATTTTTGAAGTAAATATATGTATAAAACTACCCTAAATTTTTTTTTTGATTCTAAACATTATAAGAAAATTGGCATGACATTTTCGGTGTAGCAATAATTTCGTGTTCGCCCTTTATAAAAAAAAACTTGTGGAAGAGAAGCAGCTTCTACGAAGGAGCCTTGTGTAGCCCTTTCTTATCTCAATTATTGGATATTGGAGATATGAGTGGAGAAGAAAAATTGTATTTAGTGTCGTGTGAATCTTTCAGTGCAGTTATTAGCACCGGCCATGTGTTATTTTAAAGTGATTTGCACATATCGAAATTAATGAAATTTCGAGCGCCATTTTGTGGCAGTAGCTGCTTTGTCGGATCCAGCGAAATGAGGGGAAAACCGAAAAGAGCGTGAGGTGTGTAAAAGGATAGTGCTCGGAAAGTTAATTCATTCTAACCTCAATAAAGTGACCAGACGTCCCGCTTTTCTGAAAAATGTCCCGCGCCCAAATGCGTCCCGCGCCTAATCCCCGCGAAATGTCCGCGTTCGTCCTCAGCCATTGAAATGTCCCGCGATTTGGTATTCGTTAATATGTTTTTTGCTTTATCAAGGTCATGTCAAAGCTTATCAACATAAGCAATGTTAGTTCAAAGCACTGTTCACATCTTTTTTTATATTTTCAAAAACTTGTGACATCTCTATATGCGTCTGACAGCTACTGTCATGGATTTACCTCACGAACACTATCGTTTCATCAAGAGATCCAGCTTCCTATTCTTCATTAGTTGAAGACACCTGTGAAATCACAGGTGTCTTTTTTCGACCTGCATAAGCGATTTGTTTGTGAAAAAGAGCTCGTGAGGATGATTAGTCAGTGTGTTTAATTTTTCAACCGGCGCAAATCTGTCAAAAGTTATCCTTGTTTGTATCAAGTGCAGCAAGACTGTGGCAACAGTTTTAGTAATTGCAGTATGATATTACGAATTCAGCAAGGAAAACTTGAGAAATTGTTATTGTTTGTGCAAGGTATGTACATAAAACTTGATATTGTGATATTTTGTTAAGAATACGAGCGACTTCAACCATATCGAAAAAACGCCAGTGCTTGTTTTCGGATGACCTGAAAAAGGAATTTCCTTTCCTGAAAAAGGCGAAGACCGTCGGCAGCGTTTACTGTGAAACCTGCAGCAGCGAGTTTTCCATCGGATCAGGAGGTAAAACCGATGTTAAAAGGCACACGGCAACGGAGAAACATAAGCGCGCCCTAGGAGCGGCTGCCACATCGTCAAAAGTAAGCAACTTTTTTCGAAAAGGAGAATACGGTTTTAAGGAACAGCAGCTTGCTCATGCTGAGGTTGTTTTTACCTATCACACCGTCATGCACAGTCAGTCATTCCGATCAATGGATTGCACATCCAAGCTTGTTTGTGCGCTTTTCGAGCCAAAATTCTCTTGCGGTCGCACCAAAACAGAAGACCATTGCTAAAAATGTCCTGGCTCCATATTCTGTTGATCAGATTTCAACATGTATGGACTACATCACTTTTCTAACAATCTTCTCCGACGCTTCAAATCACAAGGAAACAAAATTGTTCCCCTCTGTAATTAGATATTTCGACTACAAACGTGGAATTCAGGTTAAGTTGTTGGATTTTGTATCGCTTCCTGGCGAAACATTGGACATTATTGCGGAATCAATTTACGAAATTTTGTGCAAATACAAAATGCAGGGAAAGGTAGCTGCGATTTGTGCAGACAACGCCAACACAAATTTTGGTGGTCTCCATGGAAAGGATACGAACAACGTTTATTGCAAGCTAAAGGATCAGCTACAGATTTTGGGTGTATGCGCAGCACATATCGTTTAAGGCTTGATTCATTTAGAATTGGAACAAACTTTTGCTCATATTGTGGCACTCCTGGTGGACGGATTTGGAAGTTCTTGGCGCCCACGTGTCGGGAATTTTGTCAGCTTTACGTATGTATTTTTTGCATTCCGCAAATCGACTGTACTTTGTAAACAATCAACATGGAAGCCGAAAGAAGGGAAAAAATTGTGCACAGTTATTTGGAAAATCCATTGTGGTCTGCATCTAGGCTAGCTAAACAGCTGAAATTGCCCAGAAATACCGTATGGCGCGTTATCAAACGGTATAAGGAAACATTGACGACGATTCGGAAGCCTCAAGCCAATCGTCGGAGTGGAACTGTCGACCGGAAACTGCGTGGTAAGATTTTGAAGACGATTAAAAGGAATCCCAATCTGTTGGACCGTGATTTGGCCAGAAAATTCGGTGCTGCCCATAATACCGTGAGGAGAACTCGACTCCGGGAAGGAATCAAGTCGTATCGAGCTAGCAAACAGCCAAATCGGACCATAAAACAGAATAGTGTGGCCAAAATCCGTGCTCGGAAGCTATACGACCAGGTGCTTCTGATGGACGATGAAACCTATGTCAAGGCTGACTTCGGGCAAATCCCAGGTCAAAAATTTTACTTGGCAACGGCTCGGGGGGATGTTCCAGCCAAATTTAAATTTGTTTTTGCCGACAAATTTGCACGAAAATTCATGATTTGGCAGGGCATTTGCAGCTGTGGCAAAAAAACGAAAGTTTTCGTTACAAATAAGACAATGACGTCGGAACTATACCAAAAAGAGTGTCTCCAAAAACGAATTTTGCCGTTCATTCGATCCCACGATCATCCCGTAATGTGTTGGCCAGATTTGGCAAGCTGTCATTACAGCAAAGTCGTTCAAGAATGGTATGCAGAGAAAGGGGTCCAGGTTGTTCCGAAAAACCTTAACCCACCCAACTGCCCCCAGTTCCGCCCTATTGAGAAATACTGGGCAATCATGAAGAGGAGACTCAAGGCAAAGGGAAAGGTTGTCAAAGATATCAATCAGATGAAGACCTGGTGGAATAAGATAGCTAAAACGATGGACGAAGAAGGTGTGCGCCGCCTAATGAGCCGTGTTACAGGAAAAATTCGAGAATTCCTTCGAAACCGTGACGAATAATTTTATCCGTATTTTTTCTTAAAAGTATGACGCTACATTTGTATAAAAAAAGATCTTGAATTCAATAATAAATAACTGAAATACAGGCAATTGTTTTTGTTCCAATTCTATCTGAAGCAAGCTTTACAACACAATTCAGGTGGCGGCGGATCAACTTCCCGTGGATATTGAGGGTATTATTGTTAAGATCTACAGTCATTTCTATATCTTCACGGTCAGGGTCGAGAAACTGAAAGGTTTTTGCGAGGAAGCTGAAGTAGAATACATGAGGATTTTGGGCTACAGTAAGACACGATCGCTAGCTTTGATGCCAGCTATTGAACGAGTGTTAAAACTGTTCTCACCACTGAAATCTTACTTTTTGTCGGTCGATCACAGTCCAAGAGTTCTTCGCGAATTTTTTGAAGATGAGAGCTCTGAAATGTGGTTGTATTTCATGCATAGTCAGGCGTCGGTATTTGACAATACGGTGAAAGAAAAGGAGGTGACAACATCACACTTACAGAGCTTGCAGCTGAACTTGATGACCTCAAGTTCAAACTTCGTGAGAGAATCAGTAATCAGTTTTTACCACTAAGTGTCCGAAGTCAGTTGAAACATCTGGAGGAAAACGGCTGGCCCAAGTCAACATTGTACAAGTCGAATATGATTAGTTTCTATCAGAAATATAATGACTATCTTGAGGCTCGAGTTTCTCAGTTTAACGAGGTTATTTGTTATAAGTGGGCGAACCTTAAAACCACCATTGATTGGCAGGCAGTACAAACGTGTTTCGCATATGTCCGTAAGTTTGATGATTCTGGCAAATCGGTTGATGCCGACAAAGAATAAGCTGAGCTATTCGACGATCCTACGCAAAAAAATATGTAAGTAATGAAAAAGTTTCTCCATGGAATGAAAATAAGACTGAAATCGAGGATAAATGGATTGAGATCTTTAAACATTTTGAAGTGAATAACATTCCGTTCCAAAACTTAAAAAAAGTTGTAGAATTTGCGTTATGTTTGCCTGGTACAAATGTTGTAACGGAGAGGGTATTTTCAGTCGTTAACAAAGTTTGGACCACGGAAAAATCTCAGTTGAGCGTCGATACACTGAAAGCGTTGTTGCAGGTTAGGTTTAATTTTTAGGACACATGCGAGGAATTCAGCAAATTATTATAGATTATTTTTGCATATCCATTTATTTTTAATTTTTTGCATTTCATTTATCTTAAAAGCATGGAGCAACACAAACATGAAACGCTTTATTTCTTTTCAGCATTTTAACATTACATTTATGATTAAAACCGCACTTCTGTACTTCAATAGTATTTTATTAATGGCTACTATTTTCATATTTCCACTGGCATGCGCTTATAACCACCTTTTTTGTTTAGTGGTATTATAATTAGATAATCCATTTGATCACTCAAATTGATATCTTTGAAATGAAATGAAAATAGAATATTATCTAGAAAACTATTAAATACTCGAACATGTCCTATAGAATAATCTTTTGCGTTTTTCTTAAAAAATCATACACATTTTTATTAATTGTTTTTATCTAGATGATAATAAGAATGATCTTCTCTGCATACTTGGGTGGTTTTTTGCCGAACATTCAGCGGCTGAGCGTTCGGTGGTCCGATTTACCGGATTTCGGTGAAGTTTTACAGTATTCCGGTAGAAAATTACCGGAACTTGTCGAATTTTACCGAGGTCAGTTGAGTCGGATTGCCGAGCGTTTGGCAAATGGGGGTTTGGTGAAGAATTGCCGAAAACTGTAAAATTTTCCAAGTGTGTGTTCTTCGTCGTTTTCAGGGTTATTAGGATTATAATATATACGTAAGTTTTATTTTCAGGAACAAACCAGTGGATGTCAGATATATTTTTGATATAAATACATTCTATAGTTTTACATATAAATTCATATAATCAGGAAAAGGTAGGAACCATCAGGGCACCCGATTGATTCAATTTGGGAAGTGGGAATGCCAAATCTCCGTTGCTATCTGTTTGTTAATAGAGGGCGGGCTCTGACTTTATACTTATGATTTGGGCCTAAACCAAGTTGTAACAGCTAAGAAAATTTCTCAATTTATTCATTATTGCTCCACACTTATTTAATTTATCTATCACGTTCCATCATCAGCGATCAACCAATCAGACAAGAGTCTAGTAATTGGATTTTAATATAGATTTTAATATTCCTGATGGACATCATTCAATCATCAGCCAAATGTTGGAGGAATAAATTAGCCATATGCGTCTAATATATACATAAAGATTTTATTATAATCTATCATAAATATATTTGTTTATTATGTTTAAAGGTTCTGAGATCAACTAGCACATGTTATTCCTTCATAAAACAGCAGAAACGATTTATAGCGTATAATCAGAAATCAACATTTTGGAAATGTCGACAAGTGTACAATTTCAAAGACATTTCCCAGTTTAGGATACCCATTGTTCCCCTATCAAATTGCAGCTCATGCAGCGCTGTGTGCCGTTTGGCTAGTTAATGGTTTTAAAGATTTATCATTATCGTTACTTCATCATTACTCTTGTTATAATTATTTTTGTTAATACTGTTTATTGATTTTTCTGCATAGATAATTAATATTATTACCTACTAATTATGTTTTATGTCCAATTATCTTTCAATCCCTTCTCCTTCCTTCTATTAAGACATAGGTAGTGCTTTAAATACACGAGGCTTCAACTGAATCTGCAGCATAGATTCGTACTTATTACTGAAAGTCCGTTTGGGTTTCCTTGTTGATTTATTATTCTTCTTTAAAAGCTCAACAGTTGAAGTTACTAATTTTAACAACTATTGACCAGCTTTTCGATATTAACAGATATTTTTGTAAACCATTGAAATTAACCACCCTCACTTGTGAGTGGCCCCACCAGCATCCTTGCTGTTGGTTTAAATCGGTCCTCAAACTCGATATTTTAACATAATTTTTAATCTATTGTTAAAAACCATTCATTTTTGTGAGTGGTCCCAACAGCATCTTTGCTGTTGGTTTAAATCGGTCCTCAAACTCGATGTCTTAACATATTTTTATATTCTGCTGAAATAAACCACCCACGCTTGTGAGTGGCCCTAACATCTTTACTGCTGTGGTAAATCGGTTCTCAAACTCGATGTTTTAAAGTATTCTTGTATTCCATTGAAATAAACAACCCACACTTGTGAGTGGCCCCAACAGCATCCTTGCTGTTGGTTAAAATCGGTGCCAAAATTTGAATAACTTCAATGTGCATTAATTATTACAGAGAATAAACCTGGAAAATAGTTAAATATCTTATTCGCTGCCGAAGTCAGTCGAATTAAGCACACCGTTTACCAAAACGGATCCTGCTACAAACCCAACCATTTTATCCAACATCCCAGTGATTTCTCGTGGAAGTGCAGAGGTTTTCTCTGCTTCCCTTAAAGCGAGTATCACGTCAACATATTCCTACCCTTTCCTTATTTGACCTGCATTCGGGTGAGGCCGGCGCCGGTATTGCAATAGTTTGGGATCACCAGTTTCTACACATTGAGGATGTATGCTAGTCCCAATTATCATCTTTTGGTTCTCTGTGTAATAACAGCTGATCTGGCAATAACGAACTAGCAACCTCGGGCGGTCAATCATGCTCATGCTCAACTATAAGGGTAAATGTCGCAACAATGACGGAAACGGTCGTCATCAATATGGGAAATGCGCTAAGAATGGTTTGTGATTATGCGGGTCGCCCGAAAAAAAATCTCCTAGATTTACAATTAAATGTATTGTATCCATACAATAGAATCATTAGTGTGTACAATTAATAGTATTGTTCATGACAATAAGATGAAAATAGGTGTTATTGTTTCCACAATAGAATTTAATGTAAATTAAGGCATCAACAATAGAATAAGGGGGTTGTTATGTATCTTAACAATGGATAAAATCCTTTTTTTCCGAACAAATCTGAATCAATTACTTTTGATTGAATTGTTTCACAATTGTTGAAAATTCCAGCACATTGGGTGAATAGTAGATCTATTGTGATGACAATATGCATTTTTCATTTTTCTAATACGTGAACAATATGATTCATGGTCGACAATAGATTGTTATTTAATATTATTGTAATGTAATTGTATGGTTATTTTTATCCGGGCGCTCTTTCCCTTGATCTAAGATGAGTGTTTGAATACATGCATTTCATTCAAACAATATTAAAGGATGTTTCGATCAAAATTTGGTCGACTTAAACTTGACGCATTTCCTTTCATCGTGCATTAAAAATTTTTGCACACCCCTCATTTTGAAGATGTGTGCGTGTAGCATTATGCCTCTATTTTGATTTTAAGATTAGCACTTCAGTGATCAAAATGTCGTCGAAGGAAGAGAAGCAACGCATCAAATTTTTGCACGTGCATGGCGAAAATCCAAACTACTCTCACGCCAAGTTGGCGAAATTGTTGAATGTGGCTAAATCAACTGTTACCAGCGTATGAAAAGTGTTCGGTGAACGTTTGTCGACAGCCAGGAAAGCTGGTTCGGGGGAAAATCGAAAGCCGGAACCATGCTACAGCGAATGGACTAATCCCCTCGTACCGGTTTTTGAAAAGAACGGTAAAGTGAGGGTCTGTTTAGATTCAAGAAAAATCAATAAGATGACCGTCAAAGATTCGTACCCTTTGCAAAATATGCAAGACATATTCCGGCAACTAGGGAAAGCAAAATACTTTGCGGTCATTGATTTAAAAGACGCCTTCTTTCTAGATTCCTTTGAAGCAAGAATGTCGCAATTTCACAGCTTTTCGGACGACACAGGGAGTGTTCCGCTTCAAGGTACTGCCGTTCGGGCTAATGAATGCCCCGTTCACTATGTCCAGGCTGATGGACCAGGCGATAGGTTTTGACCTTGAACCTCACGTCTTTGTATATTTGGACGATATAGTGATAGCATCAAACACTTTTGAGGAACATCTAAAGCTGTTGGAACTTGTGGGAGATCGACTACGAAAAGCTGGATTAACAATTTTTGTCGAGAAATCCAAATTTTGCCGACAGCAAGTTGTGTACTTAGGCTACCTCCTCAGTAAGAATGGTGTATCAATTGACACGTCGCGGATCCAACCGATTCTCGATTACGTTCAACCCAAAACACAAGAAGACATACGTAGGTTGATGGGACTCGCTGGATTTTACCAACGCTTTATTAAAAACTACAGCAAGATAACGGCCCCGATAACAGACTTATTGACAAAGGATAATAAGAAATTCACGTGGACGAAAGAAACAGAGGAATCTTTTAGAGAACTAAAATCGGTGCTTACGTCGGCTCCCATCCTGGGCAACCCAGATTTCTCTAAAATGTTTACCATCGAGTCGGACGCTTCCGACAGGGCTATAGGAGCAGCCCTTGTTCAAGAACAAGAGGGATCAACAAGGGTCATAAGTTATTTCAATAAAAAACTTAACCGAACCCAGCGACAGTACTCTGCTGTAGGTAAGGAATGCTTAGGAGTTACTCCCGGCTATACATCACTTCCGGCATTACGTGGAAGGTACCAAGTTTCGCGTAATTACGGATGCTCGTATTTTGATGTGGCTCTTCAACGTAGGTACGGAGACCGGGAATGTATCCAAGCATACGATTTGGTTGCTTGTCCCGTTCAGTAGAAATTGATTGAATCACAATAAACGCCGCCAGTCAGTTTCCTTCCCGAAAACGGGAAACAGGCAAACCTGCAATCTGGTGGGTGGTCTCCTTTTAGGAGTGGCGCTTAAGCCACCCATTTACAATCGGGGAGCTCGACAGGCAGGTGGGTTGCATTTGGCGAAAATGAGCTGAAATTTGCAGAAAATCTGGAAGACGCAGTTTCAAAGGAAGGGGCATACAATAGACGGAATAACTCACTTTAAATTAAGTAATAGATGAAGGTATTTTCAGGATACCGTTCTAGTTTATAAAACTTTAAATTTGATTTAATAAAGCAATTAAGCAGATAAATCTAAACAATGCTATTGCTTATATCACTCAATTAGCTCGATTCTGGAATACTTTCAAGCATAAAAAACAAAATGCTCACTCCAATCTCAGCGAAACAAGAGCTGCTCATACCTCCAGAAAGTTGCCAAATGGTGCTGTTGGAATCAACCATTGCCATTCCACTTCTAATGCTTCCTACCACCCCTGAACCACAAGGAACGTGATGATTGGCTCTTCCGGTGGCTTGAGCAGCTTCCGACCAAAGTCCAAGGTACGGACGGATCCTAGAATTAGTTCACTTCATTAGAAACATTCTAAATTTGAGCAGACTTCTACCACATCTTAACCACACTTCGAAGCCCACCAAGTGGCTTTCAGTTCCGTTTTTCCGTTTTCCAAGCAACAGAAATCCCAACGATGTCATTTCGATAAATTTCCCTGAATCACTGCTTAATGTAATTTGGGAAATTCCCTCTGTGCCCGAGCTCCGTCTTAAGGTAGGCACCGAAAACGGTCGGTTCTCGTTTCTGCCTTGACCTCAAACCAGGTCAAGCCGGTCAGGCAGGGAAGAGGCGAAGAGCTGGAGCAAAATGATTCGTCCGTTTCCCTTCGTTCGGTCGGTAAACAACGACCCGACCAAGGTTTTCGCATCGCTCGCTTAAAGTGCCTTTCGTGGAATTCGGTAACAAGCTCTGAGAAAAAATTAAATTTTGATCAAGCTTTCTGAGTGAAGCCCAGACGTCAGACGATCAAAGTTTGCCTTTACTATGCAAAGAAGCACGCTGTGCGATTATAATGCTATTTTAGAAAGTTTCGAGCTCGTGTTGACGCAACTTGTTATTTTCTTGTAACGAGTTTTCGGAATCGCCCAATAACATTTGTTCAGTGTAATCCCCTGTAGCCATCGTTATCGATACAGTGGCTGCAAAAAAAAAACAGATTCCCGAAAATCTTATTTATACAGTCAACACGAGCTGCACAGCAGAGGATCTTCCATATCGTACGTGTTGGGGCGCTCCCTCGAACCATTGAACTACATTCCAGATTATCTCACCCATCCCAGACGGGGCGCACGCTGCCAGTGCCATGCACTTTTCTCAAACCGATGCATATGTCAGCTAGAAAGAGTCGGTGTTTACTTTTTCCCCCCGCTTGCTTCGATCTTGTTCACTCGTATTGCACATTTTCCTCGCCTTCCAACAAATTTTCACGTTCTTCTCTATGCGCTGCAGTTCCGATGAGCTGCTGGATGCATCCCATCAGGGAGTTGTATCCCGCTACGGTCTGTTTGTTTTGCTAGTCGACCTCAACCGTCCCCCACCCACTGCCAAGTCACGGCGGCCCATTTTCGACTTCATATTTTTCCCAACACAAACATTTTCGCGTAGACGAAAAAAAAAATGTACAACAAGCAAACACACAAACACTGGGTGCTGCTGCAGAGGCCAAAAGTAGCGAATGCTTTACGACGTGGCGAGTGTGGCGCATTTTTCCATCGACCCCGAGTTACGCCCTTTCATATACAATGGCGACGACGCCGACAGCGGCGGCAGCGTAAAAGTATAGGATTTCCCTTTTACTTCTAAACTGCGACATATACACACATAAAGTTTAATGTTTGTTTTGGATCCCATAAATTCGCTGCGTAATTGAAGTTGTCAGGAACAGCCAGAGAGAGAGTCATCGCCCGGCTCGCCTGGGTCTGTAGTAGGCGGAAGGTTGTTAAATTGTATCTCCACCCAAGATTTGATGACATGGCCAGCCGGGGAGCGGCCTCGACAAAGAGAACGCGAGACCGGTCGTTTAATCATATTTGGGTGGTGTTCATAATCGGGGCAAATTCTGTTAGGCTATGATAAATTCAATAATACCCTACATGGCTTGCTTAGGGATGGAACGCTTGGGTGGAGTGTTTTGTATTGTCGTTTTGAATGAAAGCCAGAGAAACCGGACTGGATTAAAAATGGAGTTCACAAGTATTGGTCATGTACTACGAGAGTAAAATGGAATTTTTTCGCCGATTTTTTCAGTTTCTAGCTGAAACGAAAATAATTTCATTTTAGTCGAATTGTGTTCTTTGGGCTGATATAGGTCGTTGAGATAGTTAATTATTTAATCGTGCAGTGCTAGTTCTTAGTTACACGCCGTAGAGAAAATACTGCTATTGTTCAGGGATCCCCAAACCAACCAATCTAGATGAACAATTGAAAAGGACTTATCTGCACATAAAAATGTCTTAAAACGCCGATTGAACGTGAATGATGTGGGCCAAGAGCTGGTAAAGGGAATTAGCACTACCATATAGTGCAGGTAGTTAGAATTAATCATACTTTCATCCGAACTTTTGATTACTTGGGGTATCTTAACTAGAGATTCCAATGAATTTCTAGAGGAGATTTTTTAAAATCTCTGCTAAAGATTCTTTCGCATCTCGCTAAGAGATTTCAAGAAATCAGAAATTCCAAGGCACTCGCCTTGAGATAAATAAAACTCTTTCCTAGAAGTTTAAGAAATACCCATCTGGAGTTTAAAATTAGGACAATGGAGAATTGAAGAAATCTCACCTAAAGATTCCTAGAAAACTTCACCAAGAGATTTTAAGCAGATCTCAATGAATTTCATCTAGAAATTCTAAGAAATTTCTAAGTTAAAATTTTGAAGAATCTCCCAAGTGATTTCGTTCAATATCCTCAAAGAAATTAAAAAAAAAAATCTTATTCAGGGTTTTCAAGAAATCTCAAGAGATCTACATATTCTAACCAACTGAGAACTGCATTGAAATATTTCTTAAAATTCCCGAAAATCTCTCCAGCATTTGTATTTACATCTATCATTATAATGTTAACGAATCTAAGCTAAAAAACAAGGTATCTTAGAAGAAAAAATAAGGAATCTCTCTTGAGGAATCTTAGAAATCTCGCGTGGAAACTCCACGAAATATACCTTAGAGTGTTATAAAATGCCATCCAAAGATTTCAACTGTTCTCTTTTAAGAGAAGAAATCTTACTTGAGATTCCTGCAATCTCACTTAGAAATTCCTAGAAATTTCGCCAATAGATATCAGGAAATGTTTTTTTTTAATTTGATTTTTTTTTTCTAAGAGAGTCTAATAATTTTTGCATGCAGATTCCAATGAAACTTATCGAAAGAATCCACTAAATCTCACCTAAAGATAAAAAAAATCCCATATGACGTTTTCGAGGCATATTATCTAGAGGTTCCATTAATTTTCACCGAGTCTTATCCTCAAATTTCAAGTAACTTAAAGTAAATAGGAAGCGATTCCATGGAATCTCGATCAGATGTTCCAAACAATTTCGTCAAGAGTTTTCAGGAAGTAAATCACCACCAAAGGTTTCTAAAACTCTCATTCAAAAATTTAGAGTAATAAAATTTCAATGAACATCAGCCAAAGATTGCAAAAATTTCACTTTCGAATGAGAGTAATTTTACGATTCTAGGGTGAACTAGGAAATGAATTTCAATTAACAGTCAACTTGGCTTTTGGCCACCGCAAGATACGTTTTTTTTTCTGTGTAGTCCGCGTATTCACTGTTTACTCCGTCTGAGTGCTCTGAATTCCCCGTTTTCCGAGGCCACAGTCCACACTGCGAAGCTGTGTGAAGAGTGAACAACAGCAGCTAGTAAAAACTTCATCGTGAACACTAAATATGTTAATTTACGTTTTTGTTTAATATAAGTTTCTTTTTGAGCTGAATAGCATTCCCTTCAGCTATTTAATTTTTTTTTTTTTTTTTTAGAGGTTTAAAGTTTACTTCGGAAGTTGGTAAGTATGCTGTTAGAAGCTTCACCATGGAATGCAAACTTTAAACTGTTTGATTGATCAAAACAACGTTTGGGACTTAAGTCGTATAAAGTAAAAACAGTTCCAAATCGCAACGACAAACAGAACTTGGCAGCAAAATCACGGGCTCCACGTTTGTACTGCGAATATTTGACGAAGTTTTCATGCGTTGTTATGGACGATGAAACTTATGTCCTGGAGGATTTCAAGCTGCTTCCAGGGCTGGCTTTTTATTCTGCTATGGTTACAAATGCTACAGCTGAGCTTGTCAGAACGAAGAAGGCATCGAAATTTCCCAAAAAAATACCTTGTGTGGCAAGCAATTTGCACGTGTGGCAAAAAGAGTAAATCAATCTTTCGTCACTATAGGCACAATCAACAAGGAGATCTATCAGAAAGAGTGTCTGCACAAGCGATTGCTACCCTTCATCAAAAGTCACAAAGAAAAACCTTTTGTTCTGTCCCGATTTGGCATCATGCCACTATGCTAAAACTGTGATGGAGTGGTACCAAGCAAATCAAGTGAACATTGTACCAAAAACCTCAAACCCGCCAAATTGCCCAGAACTTCGACCAATCGAGAGATATTGGGCTCTGATGAAGCGGAAGCTTTCTGGAAAGAAGCAAGGAATCAAAGACATCAAACACTTCCAGCAAATTTGGACAAAGACGGCTTCTACAATTTCTGAAGAGTCTGTACAAACCCTAATGGACGGAGTTAAGCGCGAAGTTCGAAAATTTTATGCAAATACTGAACAACTATGTTGTGTCTACACGAATTGTTAAAACACATCCCATGAATCTGAAATAAACAACTACGACGGAGATATAATGCGAAATTTATGTTTTATTCATGCTTTGAGGTGTCCGCATTATTGCGGGTACAGACCTTACTTAAACAATCATGATTCTTCATTAAGCTGAATAGGCTGATAATTACCCTTTTATTCGAAATATTGGTCGCTTGGAATGGCATAACGAAATGAGCTTTATAGTTGAATAATAGGTGAAACGAAATCGAATTGAAGCTTTAAGACAAAGTTATCATACAAACGTATTCTGAAAAGTATTTCATTGGGAAAAAATAACAAATTAGAGATTGAAAAATTGTTCGCCGAAAAAAGTCAACAGTGCCCAAGCCATCGTTTGTCTTTGACTCATTTTCAATGCATATTGTTTTGTTATTGTTGGGGTCATAAATCAAAAATTCCCTCACAGAACAAAAGTTGAATTTAGAACTCTGCCGTTTATCCAATCCCATGAACGTCCCGTAACCTTTTAACCAGACTATCCCAACTGTAATTTAAGCAAAAAAGCCCAGCAACGATATAAAGTAGATGGACTTCATTTTTTGTAGTCGACAATGATTGACGAAATAAAAAAATAAATTTTGAAAAAATCTTCACCTACCGAGTTATCCCCAGGTCAGCAGACCCATTGAAAAATACTGAACGGAACAAAATCTGTTCCCAAATACGTCAACCTCGAGTCACAAATTTCGGAACAAGTTAATTTTTCATTTTCGTATATACACCATGATCAAGCATGTCAACAGTCGAAAAGCTTGCGTTATAGCTCACCAGGTACTAACGAAAGTTACAAAAATCATAAAAGCGTGAACATTGCTCTAGAAAATCATTATTTGGTACCCGTAAACGTGATGGAAGAGTATCAGTTGTTCATAATTTCATCATTTTGTTCATGAAAGAGGGAATATAATTCGGCCTATATAATGTCGAATCAAAAACTCAATAAAGAAGGACCTCGCTATTATAACAAGTTTGCCGAAGACAACTTTGCTCTAAAGTTTCAAACTTATGGCCGAAAATATATCTCTCGCCTGACCAATTGTGGAAGTGGATTGCTGTGGAAGAGGAGTTTGCTGCCACTGGATAACATGCAATACAAATTTCAGAACAAGTTGACTATGATGACACATTAAACTCTGTTAAATGTTTTTAATTTTGATAGCCTGATGACTTTGTTATCACATCTATGAAAGGGACTACACAATTTATAGCGGAATATTTTTCCTGCTGAAAATTTGTCTGAAATGATCTAAAAACGTATGCATTACCACTTTCACTCATTAACAACTGGAAACATCCTGAAAAAAAGGGCACTGGTCATCAATACGAGTTACAATGTGACGACAACTAGTGCGACACAAATGAAAAAGATTCGCTGCTTGCTAATTTTGCTCAAAGCTACCCATGCCTAGGGGTGCCATTATGCCAGATTTATCAGAAACCCTCCATAATGCCAGACTTTTTCAAATTAGAACAGATAAAAAAAGCATCGTACAATCTCACTCCCCCAATGATAGCGTTACACAATTCGTTTTATAAATGTGCTAATTTTTTTCTAACCTAATAATATTTGACACCTTTTTAGGCAGATAGAATTTGGTGAAATATATATTTTATTTTTTGGCATAGGTCAAATTGTGTAATTCCACCCTTGTCTGTTACTGAAGTATGAGAAGTAAGTATGAGTACTGAAGGACTCATTTTGGGTCATCATTTGGAAAGAGCCTATCAACATTAGTAAGACCTCTTAGCCCTTTTCAAATGTTAGTCACGATTTTTAAATTTCCGTACGCAAAAAAAAAATCCGCTGAAGAAACTACCATTTCGAGGGTTAAATTAAGCGCAAACACCAACCATTTTCACCTAACTATAAATGCGTTTGATTTTACCATGCCTACGATTGAAATCAACCATGGTTGGGTTGATATCAACATGAGGTCTGTCAATTATACCACAAATGTTGAAAGCTGTACCATAACTGTAGTAAATTTGACTGAAATTTCAAGGTAGTTTTGAAAATAGGCATAGTCGGGTAAAATGGTAGTTTTTACTGCAAGATTTTGCCAGATTTTTCATTTGTGACATGACAGATATTTTTCAAAATGGCTAATGGCAACCCTGCCCATGCCTCTTTAACTACAGGGTGGCGAAGGTTGCCTGTCAGTGTTTTTTTTTTTCACAGTTAATCTCTTGTAAAGTTTTGTTTACCGGTATGTGCAGGTTTTGATTGTACGTGTAATCATCTGGAATTTGACGGATGTGATTTGTTTTGGAGGATTGTTTGTTTTGCTAACGCTATAAACATGGACGCAAAACGAAAGCTGATAGTAGAGTTATATTTTCAGATATTAGGATCGTGTGAGATCTTGTGACGGCTTAAACACATCCGTGTGAACGAGAGATTTATCTTCCACAACCATAAAAAGATACAACGATACTGGTACGTACAAAATCGAGCAAGGGCATGGACCTCAACCAACGGTTAGGATCCAAGTTTTGATGAAACGCGTAAGGGAGCGAATACGCCGGAGTCCGACACAATCAGGGCAAGCGATGGCCAAGGATACCCATGATTTGAGACTCAGAGCGAATAAAAAACAGCGAAATCACTGATTAATAGAAACACAAAAGAAGGCTCGAGGGATTCGTAGTAAGTAGTTGCTGCAGCGGCACGCTGATTTTGATATTCTTTTTCCCGATGGAAAAATGTTTCTGAGGTAAGATACTCACAACCAACAGTATGATAGAGTACATGCAGCGAAGATAGGTTGACTGTGCAGCGGTTCCAAAAAGTGTCGAGAAAAACGGTATGGGGTGAAATTTCAGAAAACGTCGGCATAATGGCCATCAAATGCAAGTCAATCTATCTTCTAGCTATATATTAAAAAAAAAATTTCTGTCTGTCTGTCTGTCTGTCTGTCTGCCTGTCTGTCTGTCTGTCTGTCTGTCTGTCTGTCTGTCTGTCTGTCTGTCTGTCTGTCTGTCTGTCTGTCTGTCTGTCTGTCTGTCTGTCTGTCTGTCTGTCTGTCTGTCTGTCTGTCTGTCTGTCTGTCTGTCTGTCTGTCTGTCTGTCTGTCTGTCTGTCTGTCTGTCTGTCTGTCTGTCTGTCTGTCTGTCTGTCTGTCTGTCTGTCTGTCTGTCTGTCTGTCTGTCTGTCTGTCTGTCTGTCTGTCTGTCTGTCTGTCTGTCTGTCTGTCTGTCTGTCTGTCTGTCTGTCTGTCTGTCTGTCTGTCTGTCTGTCTGTCTGTCTGTCTGTCTGTCTGTCTGTCTGTCTGTCTGTCTGTCTGTCTGTCTGTCTGTCTGTCTGTCTGTCTGTCTGTCTGTCTGTCTGTCTGTCTGTCTGTCTGTCTGTCTGTCTGTCTGTCTGTCTGTCTGTCTGTCTGTCTGTCTGTCTGTCTGTCTGTCTGTCTGTCTGTCTGTCTGTCTGTCTGTCTGTCTGTCTGTCTGTCTGTCTGTCTGTCTGTCTGTCTGTCTGTCTGTCTGTCTGTCTGTCTGTCTGTCTGTCTGTCTGTCTGTCTGTCTGTCTGTCTGTCTGTCTGTCTGTCTGTCTGTCTGTCTGTCTGTCTGTCTGTCTGTCTGTCTGTCTGTCTGTCTGTCTGTCTGTCTGTCTGTCTGTCTGTCTGTCTGTCTGTCTGTCTGTCTGTCTGTCTGTCTGTCTGTCTGTCTGTCTGAACCTTATAGACTCGGACACTAATGAACCGATCGGAGTGAAATTTTGTATGGAGGAGTTTTTAGGACCGGAGAAGGTTCTTAAGATAGTTAGAGACCCCTCCCTTCTCTGAAAAGGGGGCTCCCATACAAATGAAACACATATTTCTGCATAACTCGAGAACTAATCAAGCAAAGGAAACCAAATTTAACATGTAAGAGTTTTTAGAAGCAAAAAATGTTTCTATGGTGGTTTAAGACCCCTCCCCTCTCTGGAAAGGGAGGCTCCCATACAAATGAAACAGAAGTTTCTGCATAACTCAAGAACTAATCAAGCAAATGGAACCAAATTTTACATGTGGAGTTTTCTGGAAGCAAGAAATGTTTCTATGGTGGTTCGAGACCCTCTTCTCTCTAGAAGGGGGGGGCTCTCATACAAATGAAACTGAAATTTCTGCATAACTCGAGAACTAATCAAGCAAATGGAACCAAATTTGGCATGTGGGGATTTTGAAGGCAATAAATGTTTCTAGAGTAGGTTTGAGACCCTTCCTCTCTCTCTCTGTTAGGGGGGGGGGGGTATTCCATACAAATGAAACACAAGTTTCTGCATAACTCAAGAACTAATTAAGTAACTGGAACCAAATTTGGCATGTAGAAGTTTTTGAAGGTAAGAAATGTTTCTATGGCGGTTTGAGACCCCTCCGCTCTCTGTAAGAGGGGGGCTCCCATACAAATGAAAACAAATTTCTGCATAACTCGAGAACTAATCAAGTATATGGAACCAAATTTTACATGTGGAGGTTTTTGAAGGAGAGAAATGTTTCTATGGTAGTTTGAGACCCTCCGCCATCTGAAAGGGGGGGGGGGGGGTTCCATACAAATGTAACACAAATTTCTGCATAACTTTAGAACTTATCAAGTAGATGGAACCAAATTTGGGAGGTAGAGGTTTTTGAAAACAATAAATGTTTCTAAGGTGACTCGAGAACCCTTCCCCTTCTGAAAGAAGGGCTCATATACAAATGAAACACGAATGTCTGAATAACTCCAGAACTTATCAAGTTACTGGAACCAAATTTGGCATGTAGAGGTTTTTGAAGGCGAGAAATGTTTCTATTGTGGTTTGAGACCCTTCCGCTCTCTGAAAGAGGGGTCTCCCATACAAATGAAATACGAATTTCTGCATAACTCCAGAACAAATCAAGCAGAATCAAAGTTGGCATGTGGAGGTTTTTGAAGGCAAGAAATGTTTCTATGGTGAGGTTTGAGAGGCAATACAAATGAAAAATTTTTAAGGTGATAACTCGAGACCCTTTGCATGTTGGGTTTCTGGAGGAAGAAATATTTTATGGGGGGCTCCTCATACAAATGAAATACAAATTTCTGCATAACTCGAGAACTAATCAGGCATATGAAACCATGTTTGGCAGGTGGAGGTTTTCGAAGGAGAGAAATATTTCTATGGTGGTTTGAGACCCCTCCGCCTTCTGGAAGGGAAGACTCTAATGCAAATGAAACAAAATTTTTAGCCTAACTCGAGTGCCAATGAAGCAAATGAACCAAATTTGGCATGTTGGGGGTTTTGAAGGCAATGATTGTATGGTGGTTTGAGAAACCGCCTCCAAGGGAGGGCTCCCATACAAATGAAACACAAATTTCTACCAAACATGAGAATTATCCAGGTTACTAAAACACAAAATGTGTATTTTTCGGGTAAGAAGCATGTTCTGATAGAAGTTTGAACCCCTGCTTAGTCAAGAAAAAAAACTCATTCCGAAAAACAACCATAAACGTGCCAGTTTTATTTAATTTTCATTCATTTAGTTGCAAGCGTAGCAGCGCTCGCACCGGGTTCAGCTAGAACTAAATACTTTCCCCCCCCCAAAGAAAAGAAAACAGAGTAATACATTTTTTTGTAAACTCGGGTCAATTTTCACAGAAACCATTCAGCAGCTTGATTGTGGCCTAATTGAGTCGCATTGAAGTTGTTTTAACTAGTTTCCGACAGGTGCGTTACTAGGGTTATTTGTGGCGTTTCAACATTGAACAATGCGTAGTGAGCGAAGGTAGGACTAACAGTACGTTCACACTATGCTCTATATTACGTGATATAGCGAGTTGATATCCATATCAACGGGAGGTGTTCACACAAGGATAAGTCGCTTAGCACGATGTCTTACACACTAGACAAATACGATTAATAACAGCGGAACTTTGACTTTCAATCCTTACCACATGAGTGGCACACTGAGGAACACTTTTGACAGTTGAGCTCAAAGAAATAAGAAACCAGGCACAGCAGAAAATAACAATTTGGGCTGTCAACACATCGGCACCTTTGGCACATTACGGGAACTCCCAGATCATTGCAACGCATGTATACACACTAAAACAAATAGAACAGGAGAAAAGTATGCTGAGCAACCCCTTGTGTTCACATTGCACTGACTTGCTATGGTTTGACGTTTTTAAAAGTGTCGATAAAAAAACCCAAAAAAGCTAAGAAAACTGATTTTTGCTTCATCTTCTAGACATAAAGATCTGATGATTCATGAAATGGATTTTAAAAATTCCATTTGTTCATAAAAGTCATTTTCATATTATTCAGTTTGATGAAGGTCAATTATTAGAATAATTATATGAGCTGCTAGCTCAACTAGTTGCCATCAAAATCCACTGTGTTCAATGATGGGTTTCATCGGAATCAGAACTTTACACTTTTGTAATAACCAGTAGCTTCCTGGTCAAAACTTTAACATCCTGACGGGACGGGGTGATGTTCCGGGAAGATTCAAGTTGGTGCTGCCGACAATTTCACGAAGAAGGCCATGATTTGGCAAGCGATTTGCAGTTGTTGACGGAAAACGGAACCATTCGTCACATCCTCCAGGATATCATCCCGTCGAAGAATGCCTGAAAAAGTGTGTCCACAAGCATAGGGGCAAAGTCATCTTTTGACCCGATTCGGCCAACTTCCACTACTCCAAGGTGGTCCTGGAGAGGTATGCTGCCAACAAGATCGATTTTGTCCCTAAGCCTGATGAATTCTCCGAATTGCCCTGAATTTCGACCAATCGAAAAATACTGGGCAATTTCAAAGCAGCGACTTCGACGAAGCGGCGATGCAGTCAAGGACAACCAGCAAATGCGGGCAAAATGGAAGAAATGCGCTGCTTCCGTGTCCGTTTCCACTGTGCGGGCGCTGGTGGACTCCATCATGAGGAAGGTTCGAGATTTAGTTTGAACTGGAGAAATGTAACCATCTAATGCTGTAACCTTAAAGTTTTAATAAAAGTACTGGAAAGCTGATGAGCTGAACCAGCTGAAAAGCTCAATAATAAAGATATCTAATCTAATCTAATCTACTGTAAAGCCACCACTAATGGACTTTTTGAACTTATTGAATCTTGAATTACAGGTCTTTTTTGTGCGAACAAATTTACTTTTAGTCAGCCTTTATTAACATTGATTTGAATTAGAGAAGAAAATAATTGAAAAATCCAAACAAATCACAATAAATGATTTCAAAACATAACTTTAGCTCACTAAAAGCAATTTTAAACAAATTTTATACTAATTTCACAATAGTCATGCTCATCCTACACGCTGTCAAACGTAAAATATCTGCTGAAACGAGACAGTTTATGCTGCTATGCTTAGTAGACAGGTGCCGCATTTACTTTTGATAGGAATTGTCAATATTTTCACTTCTCAGGTTATCCAAAAAGCAAAACATCATAAGTCTTATATTTTTTATATGTAATGTAATGTAATTAAATGTAATTGTTTGCTCGAGGGTAGTTTAATACTTTCAAATTTCCTTCCACAAAATTTGTTGAACTTAAATGGACCACCTGTCAATGATACATATTCAGGCCTATCCCGCTTTAAAATTTGTTCCCACCGCCGTCAAACCACCCAACCCTTGCCGTAAAATTGTGAAACATTTCATATTTTCTGCACCGTCTCATGATGATGCGGGAGAAAAATATGACATGATACAACAGGCAGTGTGCGTTCGTCGAATGGCTGACATGAGCCACAAATTAGTTCAGCATTTTCTGAAAACTGAATTTCGGGAATACCCATGCCAATCAGTTGCTGGTAGTAGCGAGGAAGCGTGTTGAGGAGACACTGAGGGCGGTGGAAAACTGGCGTCGGTCGCTTAATTTTGACGTACCCCGAATGTCGTCGTTGTTGTTACTGCCGTAGACTCGCTTGCCTTATACGATGCTCTATGGAGCTATAGTTTGCCATGATAATGAGTGTGACACAGTTTATGGCACAGCAGGCAACGAACTACGCATAAATATATGCTGTCATGTACGTTTAGGCATTCTATGACGTTGTCAATGAGCCGGCTAAATATAGTTCTATGTACATCACAAGGCGAAACTCAGTGGGGCGTTGTACGAAATTTAAGTCAGTCGTTCTGGATGAGTGAAGCCCTCGAAAAATCGTTTGCGACGCAATTTAGCCAAAAATGACATTGAATTCAATTGCTACGATTACTCTGTAGGCTATGAAGTTTTCTCAAAATCGCCTTCTGCGTATCCACAAAACTCAAATTAGTCTAATCAACTCCACCGCCCTCCCAGTTAGGTGGAACGGAAATAGAATCCTTACTTTCAACGCTTCAGACGACGTGCGCGTGCTCTTTCATTGCACGTGGAATAAAACTAAATCAAAACCACTTAATCTCTTACTTAGTTCAACACAACGGGACACAAAGGCGATCCGATATGTTGTTAGAACCAACATATCGTAAGCCCCGAGCGCACACAGTTCTTCTTTTGATTAATTACGGCATCCGCCTCCGGAACTGAACTGGAACGTGATACTCCTGTAATTTGTCTCCCCCTGCGCTAATGCCCCGCTCGTGGCCTCTACATCAATCGAGACGAACAACCAAAGCCCGACGCCCGAGAAGATGGATGTCTTCTTCACTGCGTACAGCAGGCACGTCTGTAATGGCGATGAAATTCCGTCGAATTCGCGTGATCTCCATACACAGCAACTAATGTGGATTCCCGTCGTCGTCTTACAAGGGAGATGATTGTCGCTGCGTGTGTGGACGGCTTTCAACAACTCGTTTTCATTCTCATCCAACCGGAACCAGATTCATCCGTTGAAAGGGACACGCGCGGAAATGGTGAAGGCTTTTTTTTATTTGCCGTACATATTGTAAGCGATGAATTCAATTAGGTGAATGTTCGGTGAACTGTTAGCGCGTTGGAAGTGCCGGAAAATAGACTATGACTTCAATCACCACACTTGAATTGTGCCGTTTCATAAACATTGTGGCATAACAGTCACCGGCAAAAACCACATTTGTGATCATTTAATTTTATCCACAATCCGTCCCAAATTCCCCATACATTTCACATTCGCATCAGTCTGTGACCTAGTGCCAAAGGGCTCACATTCCTCGCAAATTGCTGCACTCATTTTCACCCCCCAGCCAGGGCCGGTGACGACAACGTTGTCCAATCGACTGCCAACAAACCGGCAAGAATGTTGTCCAAATGAAATTCTCGCCTTTTGTCATTCTCGTTGATACTGACGATGATGATGATGATGATGATGATGATGATCAACAAAAACCCTGCAACTTCAGGAATCTACAGCAAACACACGCACAAACGTCAACGATAGACAGACAATGCGCGACAAAGGGACGTGCTGCGGGATTATCGGTCTACTGGGATCTCGGAATCTAATATCACTCACTCGCTCGCCAGGCTGAACGGAACGGGGCCGGACCATCGATGATGGTGAGTTATTACAAGCAATGATGCCCCGAATGGGCGAGAAAAAGAATCAGTCCTCCACCCGATATCTGATAACCGCAAACCACCGTCGCAGCCGCAGCACGCACCGAAAAGAATGCCCGACGATGATGCCCAGTTCAGTTCCCTTTGCGTCAAGCACGTCTGGACAATCATGGCATATCACGGCATCTGCTAGGCCAGCCAGCCACAGCGCAACGATGGAATGGTGTTTGACTTTTGTTTTCCCTCTTCTCGGCTCGCAGTCGAATCTCCAATTCAACTTGACTCGCATGGCGGCACAATGGTCAATGGTGCTCACACATGCTGTGAATTTGATTGCTCTCGCATGGCCTGCTTGTGTACATATTATGTACGTATGGCAGGATCGAAGGCAAAATTTTCCTCCCTCTGGTCACCGGGGGAGACATGTCCATGTCAGCGGGGTCAGTCGGGAAGCTTTCGTGGAAGGGGCGGGCAAAAATCTAGTGGCCGTGATTTGGGGCTTTATCGTCGATTTGAGATTGAAGAGTAATTTCTGGACGGTTAAAGTCAGGACGATTGGGAATCGATGGGTGTTCGATTTGATGGTACGGGTGTTGCTATAGAGACCGTACCGGTTTTTATGGGTACATCTCGAAGCTGCTTTGCGGAAAAGACTATGACTTAATTTGACAGCTGTTCATTTTACGCGTGTTCTCGGCATAGTAAACAAGTGAATTACGCAGCTGAAATTATATTTTTTTACTCAAGTGTAATCAACCCGGGAACAACTTGACACTTCTAGCACATTGTCACTGAAACACAAAAATTTGGTCCGGTGATACTGTCAAACCAGAGACGATGTTATAATATAGAGACACTCAGAGAGAAAATCATTCAAACTGGTGGGGAGGGGGGATTTTAAAATCTTTACGTAACAAAATAGCCAATTTGATAAAAAAAATCAAAAGTGAATAACCAATTTGCATAAATAAAATTTCCAGTGTACCCGTCATAGTACTAGTTAAAAACTATGTTTAAAAATTCTGGGAAAACCCCACTTTCAGTACGTCAAATGAAAGCTTTCAATCCATATTTTGAAGGAAAAATATCGAAACTGAGCCAAAACTTTGTTTTTGTATTATTAACCACGTTTGCCATAACTGGAACTGGAACTTTAAACTTTAGTTCCTTTGATGGTCAGTCGCATGTGTTTCTTATGGGAGTGCCGATAATAGAAACACTTTTAAGGCCAAGTGGTGCAAAAAATCTGAAATTTTAAGGAAAATGAATAATGTCTATCTTTTGATTTCACACCAAATGCAAAAGCTTCGATAAATGGAGACGTAGGGAAACTGCCCCCATATTAATCTCATTGTTCCTATATTCATCCTACGATGAATCAAAGAATTGGGCAGTTGAAGGATCGGTTTCGTTTTCTAATAATGTTTGCTTACGTTAAATAACTACAACAAACATTACTAACTAATCCTCCAACGGCCAATAGTTGGATTCACCGTAGGACAAATAAAGAACAATGAGATTAATATGGGGGCAGTTCCCCTACTATTTATGATCTACTAAACGAAATGTATCTTATGGCGGTTTGCATCACCAATTGGCGCAATTTTCCATAAATGGTACATCTACACGCTGAGAAATATATTGTTTTATTTAGCTTCAACAAACTGTATTGTTGACGGCTTACTCATAATTTTAATTTATTCAAACAATACCGACTTTATTTTTGAACCAACAATATATTTTGTTGTTTCTAAAAGCGCGGCAAAAGAGGCTTCTATTGAAAACAAAAAGCACTTATTGTTGAATAATAAAAAAAGATTTTTGGAAGCAATGCACCTTTGCGTTGATTCGACCAAAGCGGTGGAATTGTAACAAAAACATATACAAATATATTGTTATTTATATTAGAACTATTGGAATAATTAGAAATTTTATTAATCTATCAAAAGATTATGTTAAATAAAATAAAAAATTGTACACTCAGTGGCAAAAAAAGCCGAGCAAAATTTTGCTTCCAAAAAACGTCATGTTCAAACTCCTGTAACTTTGTCAATTAGGAACATTTTTGACTGAATTTTTGGCAGCCCTATAACTAATGTATTGAACTCATGTGACAAAAATTTCATGTTCGTATGGTTTATAAATTTGAAGTTTTGATAACATATGTCAAAAAAGGTTTTGTACATACCAATTTTAAAAAAAACGTACTTCTGTGAAAAATTTAAGTAGCATGATAAAAATTTCACCACAGCCTAAAAAAGTATAGCAAATAATGTGGAAAACATTTGAACTGTTTCCTTCAAGTGGTTTGGACCACAGTTGGCGTTAAATTTGATACAACAACATGAGTATTTCCATTTTCACGAGGTTTTGACCATGTTGAAATATCGGTGCAAAAAAAGCCGAGGCGAATTCTACTAATAAAACTGTATAATACTGTATACGTTGTTCTCACAAACCAATTCATATTGTATGCCATATTTGAAAATTCTTAACAAGATTTATTAACAAGATGAATTCGCCTCGGCTTTTTTTGCACCTATATTTCAGCATGGCCAATACCGCGTGAAAAAGGGAAATACTCATGTTGGTGCGTCAACTTTGACGCCAGCTGTGGTCCAATGCACTTGATGGAAACAGTTCAAACTTTGTCCACATTATTTTCTATACTTTTTTAGGCTGTGGTGAAATTTTTATTATGCTACCCAAATTTTGCACAGAAATTCGTATTTTTGAAATTGGTATGTCCAAAAACTTTTTTAACACATGTTTTCAAAACTTCAAATTTATAAACTATACCAACATGAAATTTTGGTCACATAAGTTCAAAAATTAATTCAAAAATGTTGATAATTGAAAAAGTTACAGAAGGTTGAATATGACGGTTTATGGAAGCAAAATCTTGTTCGGCTTTTTTTTTGGTACTGTATATATTTTTTTAATTTATTATTTTATCATGATTTTAAAATCTTACGCTAAGTTACTTAAATGAAATAAGTGGACTGATGTTTGCAATCTTTATTAATTTTAAGTTACACAAATAAAATGATTGAACCTGGATTGAATCTGGATACTACAATTTTGGAACAAATGAAAATTAAACATAAACACAACAACAATAACAGTTTTTGTGATGTTTTTATAGCAATTGAGAAATAGGGGGGAGGGGGGTCCGTGATCGTTACGTAATTAAAGGAGGGGAGTCTGGTCACGTGTTACTTATTGTTACATAGGGGAGGGAGGGGGTCCAAAATCCCGTTTTTTGCGTTACGTAATTTGTGCACAAAGCCTTATAATGAACGTCTCAACATCCTGTCTAGTTGTTCGGAACATTTTGATTTCAACATCGTCTTCCGGCGTTTCCAGACTTTTATTCCACTTACTGTATCGTTTCACGGAACTGATGGAATATATTCTGATGGGTTTTTGATGATCATCTGCGAGAAACCATGGAAGTTCGTTTCCTTTTAATACTTTCCTTCCGAACAAGTGTATTACTTGAGGACGCGATGCTCAACTGACTAAGAAACGCGAACTTTTTGCATTGAGACTTGTAGAGAGTCCTGTCGTAGGAAACCTGTTAGCAATGGAGTTTCAGGGTTTTCAGCCGGTTGGAATGCTTTATTCAGGCCCGAAATCGTTGTTAAAATAGAGTTAAACTGGAGCGGCAGATTACCCAGCTCAATACCGATCCTTTATGTCAGCTAGTGCCGTACTCTCATCCAGTCAAACATTCATAGTTACGCGTATGAGAGCTTCTTCCTAAAAAGGAAATTTCCATAGAAATTAATTTCCAGTTTTGACTGATTCAGCAAGACGGAAATCCTCTACATCGTCTACCATAAAACAGCACGAAGCAGCCGCGGAATTCAATACTGATGGTTATTCCGAGAGTTGAAGTGAGGTATGTCTCTTGGTGAAATGATAAAAGTGAGAAAGTGACAAACGACACTTTGACTCTCGGACTAACCTTCACTATCTGGAACCAATCATTCATCTTAATATTCACCCAGAGCCAACAGGAATCGGCACCTTTTAGCTCGTGAATCTCGGAAACTTTTAGGAATTATTTCGAAATGTCGAACGAGTTGAATCAACACAAACCAAATCCAAACGAAGCAGGCGGAGTTCCAAAACAAAACACACACATGGACGTCATCAGACAAAATTTAGAACAATGGCGGTGAAAATGGAAAATAGTTGATCTTTTTTTGTGTGGTCTATATTTTTGGAACTGTTATAAAACTAGACCAAAATAATAGAACACCGCTGAAAACGGCCTAAGTATTCTGTTACTGTTACTTCCCAACCAACAATCCGAACAGTCACGAATCATTTGAACATTACGTGTTTGTTTACGCTACCGAACTAAACAATTGTGTCATAACATCAGATACCTAAGAGCACAACACCAACACATTCCACGTATTTCAGCAGCACTTCATCCAGTTTGTGAAGAGCAAGATGACTAAGCTAACGAAAATTATTAATTTTTCCGGTGGTGCGGGATCGCAGTATAAAAATGAGTCAAAAAAAATAAACCTACCTCGCCTTTTGCTTAAACCTTACCTAACTATTCTGTAGCAGCGGATGCTACACTGCGTCAGCTTTGTTGTCGTTTAAGTACTAAATTGAAGAATTAAATTGTGTACCCGTCACCTGAACCCCTGAAACGTGAATCCGCCCCCTTCGTTAAACACATTACGCAAAAGTCGAAACCACGACTTCAGGAATTTGGTTTGGACTTAGTTTTCTCTAGTAGGCACAATCAATTGGCATCGTTGTTAGGCTCCACCAAAGATTCAGTAGATGTATTAAGGTAGATGTATTTAGGCAGAGTAGGGGCTGCCGATGCCATGGCAGGCAATGGTGAGCAACTTGAGCAGACCACTGCAGACCCAAGTAACAATTTTAGTTTTCTAAAAGCATTTCTTCAAATTCACTGTTAAGCTTAATGCTTATCAACCGTCGTCTTATTTTGAATGAAAACTGCTGTACAACCTTTGTTTACTCTAATTGGAGCATCTATTCAACATCCGCTGCTTAACAACATTTGAATAAAAATGTTTATTGGACAGTTCTCATTTGTATTTATTACACATCAACATTATTTAGCAATTGGTATAAACATTGTAAAGCTTCAACTCAACTCTTGAAGCACTACACAAATGAAACAGTCGTACAATTTAAGTATCAACCATTGTAGAGCTATAACTTATCTCTTGAACAAAAACAATCTTTGCCTGTAATGAAATTAAATTTAAGAGAGCATAATTATTTTACGATAAAATGTACTATAACCATTGCTGTTCATAAGACATATTGTTTCGCTTAACAATGGTTTATAAAAGATTTAATTCAAGAACTTTATCTAACGTTGTTGATGACACCAAGAGATGCTTGATCTCAGACTTGAACTCATGATCTTGGATTGAAGGCTGCCTAATTCTTTATCTTCTCCATCCTTGAAACAATCAAAAGACGTATTTAAATATTCAGTCTCTAATTAGCTAGACATTGTTTAACAATAATAGTCACATACACATATCTTTGGTTTTGAGTTAATAGAGTTTTATAATTGCTCCATAAACGTTCCATATCATATTAAAAAACGAAAGCTTTACATAACTGATTAAGCGTTGCACAATTGACGAATAAATGTGTAACTGAAGCTTCTACCACATATCATCCATTTAATGTTGATTAAATCTTTTTTAGGTTGTAGTTTGACTTCTTTTGGAGCGCAATAAATATCCCTGATGTCACTGTATAGCTGAACAATGTGTCCAATGATGATTGTTTAAAAGTTTTTTTTTTCAATAATAACTATGTATCTAGCTGTTGTATAACGATAACGATTTAGGAGTAACATGCTTTTCTTCCATGTTTTTTTTTTAAGCTTTTCCCTGATAATTGCAGTGTAGAGTAATAAAAAATATAGTATTTTTTTCAAATCAAATGCAAGTAATCATTTAAAAGCTTTTTGTTCTGTTTCAAAAACTGTTATATAAAGGGGGCGACCCCGGCGTAGTGGTTAACATCCATACCTCTCACGCCAAAGTCACGAGTTCTAATCTCACCCCCGGACAAGTTACGAAAATACCCAAAAAGAGGTATTTGAGTGACTACGACGGGAGATGAACCAGCCCGAGGCTGAAAATCTCGATAATCCAGACAAAAAAAAAAAACTGTTATATAAACAAAACGACTACATTTTTATTCAGCTTTGGAAGCTATAATTCCACATTTAATTAACATGGGTGCTTATTAATTGCATTGAATTGTTTATTGGGGAGGTCCTAATGCTTCAAGGAACTTCATCTGCAAACGGATCGGGACCCAGTGAATTCTGGAATTGCGCTGCCGAAATTGGAGCCAAACAACCGGTGAATGCTAAGCCAAATTCATGCCACATAAGGAACGAACTAGAGCAGTATGTGTTGGAGAGAGTTATTGACCGGACTGCACACTCTTACACCTGGTGGAACGAAGAAAAATCCAGATTCCCTGCACTGTTTTCTGTGTATCTAATATTGGAACATGTAAACATGCAAGCTTTGAATAATAAAATATCGTCTTTGTCGTATTTAATAGAAAAACTGAAAACATATATATTTTTTAGTAAAAATATTCGGTGCAGCTCTTGCCATAACTCGTTCTCTGAAGAGTGAAGATTGCCTGAAAATATGTCTTACTTCTAATGGTCAAAAATAACCATCAAAACATTTGACGCAAAACATATTTTCGGAACTGTAATGCATTCATTGAGCGATTACAGCTTCTGACAACGCATAGAACCTGACCAAAACGAACAATCAAGCTGTTTCTTAAGAAGCAAAAAATTGAATTTCATCAACAGAATGACACAATGGAAAGAGCTCACCCGAATTGTAGATCACAGCCGCTGAAATCTTTTCTAGGACGTCAAAAGTCGCCTTCGAACAGATATCTTTGGGTTCAAGATGGACGCCACCATGTTTGGTCTTCTCAGGTGAAACACCAGCGTTGCAATTTATTTTGCTTCCAATGTTCCGTTCCAACACAACTTCTGGAACGGTAGCCTGGTGGCGAAGTGTCACATAATCGAAACAAATGTTAACACACTCCACGATTCACCAGCCGTGACGAAACCGATCTTCACACAGTCAATTTCGGTTCACTTCCAATCAATGAGTCAATGTTTGATTTGAATATTTTGTATCGAATACTGAACAAAACGTTTGTTTTCGCGTAATCGACGGATCTGAAGATAAACACGTCAATCCAAAAGCGCGGCTTGCTGCGATCAGCATGTTGACCACGGACACAGTTAGACCAAAATTAAGGGATGAAAACGTGAGTCGGATTACACGTGGTAAGAGAGGGTCCGAATTGGACCAACCCAAAACTCACAATTCTCGAAACGGTTTAGCAAAAACTTTAATGAGCATCTTGAAAAGCAAAATACTTGCTTTTGATGAATTGAGTCATTATTATTCCTGAAAATCATTTAGCTATTTAGTAGTAACATTTGCATCTTTCAAATATACCGGACCACAGAGAACCGTCTAATTATGTATGTTATATTAGAGCTACATGATGAGCTAGAAAAATGATACATACGATTTTCAAGGCATTGCAATTGCTGAGAAACAGTTGGTGGATCAAATTAGAATAGAGTCCGAATTGGACCAGCTGCCCTTATAAACCATTTAGTTATAATTGTATAGATCCAAGGGTAAGTCGCATAGAACAGTGTGCCATCCACGATGTCTTACACACTAGACGAATATGTGTCATAACTGCGGCACTTCGATTTTCAATGCATACCACACACTGAGGCACACTTTTGACAGTTGAGCTTATAGAAATAAGAAACCAGCAACCTTACCAATATGTATTGCCTGGTTGCCAGACTCACTAGAAAATCAAAATTTGGGCTGTCAACACATCGGCACCTTCGGCACATCACGGGAACACTCAGAACAAGGCAACGCTTGTACAAACACTCAAAAAAATAGCACAGGAGAAAAGTGTGCTGAGCGATCCACCCCTTGTATAGATCTCACCGCACACAATGATGATTCCTTGTTGATTAATCTTTATTTAGTATTATGAATGAATGAATCTATAAAAGGAGAGCTTACCCGAGCAAAGGATTATACCAAATTGATAACAAGTTCTAATACCAGGTTATCATTTTTTGATCACTGAATATGTTATCATTGAGGCTGAATAAACAGCCAAAATAACAGAATTAATAACAAAAAAATACTCGTTGAATATCATGATAATAACTTATTTTGTTATCACTGTGAACAACTTGATAACAAATCCTGTATTGTAAGCAAATTTATTGAAATAGTTGCAAATTATGTTATCAATTTCAAATCAAATTCTCATGCTAATAACTGAAACAAATATTTTGATTAAAAGCAAAATTTCTTGTTCAAATATGCTGGAAATAATTATAGTTTTACAATTCAACTTATAACGTTCATAAAAAACAGTGTGTTCAAAATGATAACATATGATAACAAAATTTGCCAGTGGTGATAACTAAATATGTTATGCGATAACAGCGGAAATCAAAACGATAACTGGGATAAGAGAACTTGTTACTTATATGATATCAGCTTGTTATTTTCCTTTGCCAGGGTAGCCAACCAGCATATGCATCAAGCTGATGCTTTCCATAACCAATAGCATCAATGGAAATAGTTTATCAATAATCATTCGCGCACAGATGCAGTATAATACCAGTCACAGGCAATATCAATTTCGAAAATAATTTAATTTAAAGAAAAAGTACGACAACTCACAAAAACTCAACCGTTCACGGACATCGCTTGCTGTGAAATTTATTTTCTATTACCAAACCAAAAATAAAAATTGAGTCGAATCAATCGACCGTGTAATGTGCCAGTTTAGAGAAGTAGAATTGTTTATGATCAAACCCAGCTCGATACTACGGTCAGAGGAAAACCATGAAGCAAAGCCGCAAATGGTTGCAATTTATCCCACCTACCTTTGTGGTTTCTCTCCGATGGTGAGAGAACCAAGTTCGAAACGGAATCCGGGCAAGGTTTTTCTGAGTGAAATATTGGCAGGAAATCTGATAGTTGAGATTATATTCGTTTATAAATTTATTCTCCACGAAGGAACTTCAACGGAAGCAAAATCAAATATTTTTACAAAATAAATCACATTTTCCGAACATAACACTATCTATGCTTCCACTAGATATCTGCACAGAGACTTATTTGCTTTTCATCCGTTATCCTTCCTATCCATACTGCAGTCACTTCACGGAACCTTCTGAACTTCTGAACCATACACTCAACCGTGAGATTTTAAGCTGGGTTCATCCACGTGCTCAGTCCATTACCATCCAGCCGAAGTTCGAGCGGCGAAGTGCAAGAGTTATTAAAACCGAGCTTATTTCAACCACTCTTTTCGCCGACTTAGTCCTGCGGCAGGCATACTCGTACAGGAGGGAGAGAATGCCATTTTTCACTTTTCCGGTCAGTGCTTTTTAATTGCCAGCGATTCGGGCAAAGCATTTTTCATCTTCTCGTTGGAGATGGTAACGACAAGAACGGATTTCCACTACGTTGAATCGCTGAAATATAGCAGAAGTTGGATGTACAGATAAGTGTTTTGAGTGTTTTGTGGTTACTATATGGGCAGGTTCAATGGCACTATCCTGTTTTCTATTTCCTTGAACGTTGCTACAGCAAATTGCCGATTGCCTTGAACTGCATTGCTGGTAAAGGAAATATCTACTGTTTTAAGTATTTAAGGAAGTACAGTTTAAAACGGAACAACATTGCTGATTCTTTAAAGACGGAACGTCCTCCTAAAATACAAGAAAAATGATGATTAGTCTATTCGTCGTGCATTGTTGAGGTTTTCCCGTGAATGCTTTCGATATACAGATGGACGTGTCAGGACGACTTGCAGTTGAGCAGGTTTTGGTTCAAACTCAAATGATTGTTAAATTAAGAAGAAGATCGGAGAGATGTTGCTCGTGTGCGATTGATGTTTAACTTTGGATGGAAGGTATGAGCGAAAAACTCCTAAATCTCCAATGTTTGCTCCAACCAGAAGAGCAGCAGTATTTGGAGACCAGAAATGTTTGTATGAAAGTATTAAGAAAATGCACTTTAAAAAAAACACTTCACGAGCATATTAGTAGTTCAATTGTAATTGGGAAACTAGCAAAATTTTAATTAAAACTCTTCACTCATTATTTTGATTAAGTGCTAACGTAAGAACTGCAGTTCACTAATGAAAACACGACACGAGATTTGACACAACACTTATGGTTCTTACAAACGAAAAAGGAACATAAAATTTACCTTCTATTATGGACCGGTTTCAAGCTCGATGCTGCCCATCTTCAGGTTGGACATCGTCCTGTAGATGGGCAGCATCGAACCCGAAACGGGTCGACAATAAAAGGTAAACTTTATGTTTCTTTTTCGTTTGTAAGAACCATAAGTGTTGTTTCCATTCTCGCGTCGTGTTTTCATTAGTAAAACTCAGCACTTGATCACTTTTGAATAAATAATAAATAAAAAGCTGAAAGAGCATTCTGATGTTCTCTGTCGAGAAAATTTCCGAGGATCGAAGTAAGCGTTGGCCGCGAGTGAATGTGTTTACATCTTACTGTTATTTTGTTTCGCTCCTTTCTACGAAAGTTTTAAAATGGAAATTCTAGTTTATTTCCAAACCAATGAGAATAATGTGAAAGTGTGAAAGTACAGTTTGCCTAACAAATTTAGGATTCTTCTTTTGCTGTGCCTATCAATAACTACATCGCCAAATTCAATATGCTAAGCTTGAAATGTGCTCTGCGGTGGAGTGAAATGGATGTTTTATCTGAGTGAATGAACGATCAAAACGTTGAACGGAGCAGTAAATAAAGGAAACAGGTCCGAGGGCGTGCGGAAGAGCACAGGAGTGCTGGATAGTGGAATAAGTTTTCATTTTCTCGTTGAGATGCTGGTAGCAGTGCGGTTCGATTTGGTGGGACTCTCACATCAGCGTGCAGAGGATTCGAATAGAGGAATCACTGTATGGATCTTATTCTCACAAGTTGTAGTGCACTACGTTTTGCGGTTATAGCTGCATGGATACTGATTAGGTAAGATCCTGCCAATACATAATGAAATCTCCCGGTTCACCACTAATCAGGTTGCTGAGAGGAACTAGTTGTTTTCCTGTCGATCTGCCAAATTTGGATGACATCTGAGTTGAGTTGTCTCAAATTGTAGTGTATCGCCCACGGTACCACAGAGCTTTGCGATTGGTTCACTCCCGTTTCATTTTACTCAATTTTTTATTACAATTGTATACTATCTCTTTTTCTCTCACGGAAATGTTACTCAATTTTCGTAAAAAGTGGATCTACTCATAAATTGAGTAGATCCACTTTTCAACGAAAATTGAGTAACATTTTCGTGAGAAAAAAGAGATAGAATACAATTGTAATTAAAAATTGAGTACAATTAAACTGGAGTGTTGAGTGGATTGCAGATAATGAGATCAGGACAAAGTCTCCCCCGGTTGATGCAGGGCCGATGATCATGGAAATCAATAGAAACATAGAGGGTTATTCCGAGAGTCGAAGTGATGTTTGTCACTTGGTGAAGTGAGAAAAGTCACCTGCAGTGACGTGACTCTTCTGGGTAAACCAAATGGAGAGTCATGTCACTGTAGGTGACTTTTCTCACTTCACCAAGTGACAAACGTCACTTTGACTCTCGGAATAACCCTCATAAGGTTGCCGAGAGCACAAGGTGTTTCTGGGGACTCTTATTTCACGAAGTCTTTCAGTCGTAACTTTGAATGGATGAGCATAGATTACTTTGATGCGCACTATTTTGTTGTGCGGTATAGTCGCGTTGTCTATGGTTTCAGTTACCTATTTTCCAGTGCACGCTAAGATGAGAATACCTAAAGATCGTTAAAAAGTAACGATAATCGCTCAAAAGTGCACATACCCAAATTATGCGTAAACACTGATTACCTAATATTGGGTAATGGTATTGTATGAAGATTAACGTTAAAAATAACCGTTTTTTACTTTTTACTGAAAATTGGGTATTATTTTGTAGTTATATTTTACAGAATGCTTCAAAAAGACATGCAATTTAACAATTTATGTATTCGGATAAGTATTTTCATTTCGGAACTTATAGAGAAACAAAATTTAATCTTCAAACGTATAAAAATCTCAGTATTTTATTCTGTACTCAAAAAATAAGTATCAATAAAGTATGGAGGAATCCATGTTAAGCATAAGTGAGGTTAAACATCGTAATATCTATAACTGAAATTTATAATAACTTTCTGGCTATTTTTCAAACTGTATGGAATTGGTCAGTATCATCATTATCGACGATTATCTATTCTTTTTTTTATTAACAATTACTCTGCTTGAACAGCTCGAAAAAGAATTTTTCAAGAGCGCCATTAACGACGTTTAACCTCTTTTTTGCGTTACCTGGATTCCTCCATTACCGAAATTTTTTTTTTGCATCAACCCAACATTTTGGATTCACACACGTTCCTCCGGAGTGAAGCCGAATTGCACTTCGGGATTTTCGTCGGAGCTAGAATCTAGAAAAAAGAATGCAAAGTTATTGCTTCAAATATTGGGACATTTATTGAAAGATTAATTAGAAAAATTATTACGTTTTCGTTTAGAAAAATATGGTGACCGCGTTGCTTCATTTTTGAAATTTTTTTCAATTTTGGGTAAATAATAACGTCCAATATTGGCAAATGAACATAACCCAAATTTCAGTAAAAATTACGGTTTATTATCGTTTAATTTTACCGATATTTTGGGTATTGTCCACAATACCCGGTTTTAGGTAAAATAAATACCTAATATTAGGTATCCTCATCTTAGCGTGTTGCACGAGTGATTGACATCTACCATACTTCACATGGGATTGTGAAGACCACTATTTTTGCAACAAAGAATGCGGTTGCGTTTAGAAAATTTTAATATAAAAGCGTTCGGCTTAAATATTATTATGCTTTATGTAACAGTATGGATTATACTTGAATTTAAGCTCTATGACACAGTGTGGAGAACAAACAATGGCCCTTAAGCCTAGGCTCATCAGCCTGGACACAAAGTGGAAATACCTTTGTCTTTCTCAAAGTAGTCAGGACAAATGGAGTGACATTAACTTTCTTAGCCACCTCACTCCCAACGATTTAACTAAACCTACAAAATCGAGACGGAAACCGTTTTAATATTTTTGTCATATTACAAATATGCCACAAATATTAATGTTGCCAAGAAAAATACTGGTAACAGTGTTTTCCAGGATGCTGGTAACTACTGGCTGTTTAAGGGTTAGAAAATAAATAGAATAGCAGGGCACCCAAGTAAAACTATTTGGATAGGGAGCATGGGACTGCCTCCTCCCTATTGTTAAAATTTCGCGGAACAAGGGCGGGCTCTTCGACCCCATCTATTGGGTTTATTCTATCATCCGAGGGCTCGATTCTAGTGCTGTCTGTATGAACTTGCTTTTGGAAGGAGATTCTCTTCCGTATATTCGCGGGTTTCGCGTAAGTGACTCTGCTTACGGGCCCGCACAAACGTTTTTGGCCCTTCATACAGGAGCTTGATGATCACAGACAACTATAGAATCCTGATCAAATCGTTTTTAAGATTATTTCACTGCTATGGAAAGTTACCTTGCTTCAATAGATGGTAGTATTAAATCATCATCATCACAAAAAAAAATAGAATAGAATAAAAAATAAAAATCAGAAACTCATTTCCAAACTATCACTAGTAAAGATTGTATCGAAAACAAATTGACAACACTTATGATACGTGCTCCAAAAAATTCTGGAAATTGAATAGCTTTCATTCATTTTTATATTCTTTTGTTTAAATTGACAGAAAAAGACTAATGATACATGTTCTTAATGTTTGTTGTTTTATTATTTCATGCTAAGAAAAAATAAATGTATAGCTTGTTTTTTTTTCGATACAGCCCTGCGTCTGCAGGCTAACTTCTTGCCGGGTGTCTTCTCGTAGGTATCCCAAAAAAAAAAAAATCTCATAGTTTTACAATTAAATGTATTGTAGCCATACAATAAAATCTATAATATAAACAATTAATAGTATTGTTCACAACGATAAGATGACAAAAGGAGTTATTGTTTCCACAATAGAATCTAACTTAAATTGAGCCATCGACAATAGAAAAGGGGGGTTGTTCTGTATCCTAACTATAGAAAAAAAAACATTTTTTTCCGAACAAATTTGAGTCCATTACTATTAATTGTATTGTTTCACAATTGTTGAAAATTCTAGCATAAGGAATGAATAGTAAATCTAATACATGCACATCTAAATTAATGGTCGGAAATTTGATTTTAATGTTATTTTACATTATTACATTGTAATTGTATGGTTATTTTTATCCAGGGTGCTTCAAGGGAAATAAAAATAACTCTTGAACAATTCCATGAAAACAAAATTAAGACACTGAAAAGGGCCAATCAGCTTCAAAACCGTCTTCGAATATGTTCTGTTGGTTTTAACCCTTTCTTCCCCTACTTGGGGACACATTGCCACTGCAAGTTACTATTTAAAGTAAGTTACTATTTAAAGTAACTACCACTACGGCAGTAGGCAATTTTCCCAAACAGGTACTACATTTCTTATGAAATGTACTACTTGATTGGGACTTCAATCTATCTTTGCCAAATAAAGCGCTAGAGAGTTGCCGTTTTCGGCAAATTTCTCATTATATCATTTGTCGTCTTTTGTCAATGTCATATTAGTTCCGGATCTTACCGCAGAGATGCCGCTTTTTCCAAACTAGGCGCTAAAGAGTTGCCGTCTTCGGCAAAGTTTTTCAGTATGTCATTTGTCGTCTTTTGACATAATCATATTTGTACCAGATATTGCCGCAGAGATGGCGCTGCAGTCTATCTTTACTAAATGAAGTTCTAGAGCGTTGTCGTCTTCGGCAAAGTTTCTTAGTATGTCATTTGTCGTCTTGTGAGATTATCACATTACTTCCAGATCTTGCCACAGAGATGGCGAATTGGCAAAGATAGGCTGAAGCGCCTTCGCTGCGGTGCGATCTGGAATCAATGTGATTATTTCAAATGTCTTCATTTTACATTCTCAACAACTTTGCTGAAAACGGCAACTCTCTAGAGCCTCATCTGGCAAAGATAGACTGCAGCGCAATTTGGAACTAATCCGATAACGTCAAATAACTACATTTTACATTCTCAACAACTTTACCGAAGACGGCAACTGTCTAAAGCTTCATTTGACACAGATTGACTGCAGCGCCATCTCTGCGGCAAACTCTGGAACTTATCTGATAATGTCAAATGACTATATTTAATATTCCAAACAACTTTTCCGAACTCTAGAGCTTCATTTGGCATAGATAGACTGCAGCACCAACTCTACAGCACAATTTGAAACTAATATGATAAAATCAAAAGACGATTTCCTACGCACTGAGAAACTTTGCTCAAGACGCTATGAGTCTGGAGTCTGGAATGTTTTATATGCATTTCTGTTAACACAGCCAAACTAAAACTTCCTTCACTGTGAAGCAGATTCCTGAGGGAAATTGTTACCGGAACCATTTTTGTGTTTTCTTTCCAATGCATTTTTAATTTTAATGCACCTTTCAAATAAACATTGACTCTAAGTGGAAATTTCGAAATTCTATGAAGGGTTGAAATCCAGGTCAATATTAACCCTAATGTCTAATGTGTCACTTTTTTTGTACAACCACCTTAAACTGATTTAAAAAAAAAAAATATTTTTATGCGAAAATGAAGAATTCCGTAAAATATAGATTTTAAAAAATTTTGGCTTACATTTACATGAAATATCCCATTATTTTCTGCCAAATCTATCATTCCCTATATGTGCATTAGATAACGCAGGAAATTCAATGTTTATTTTTATCTGTGTACGTAGCCTTCGCGCAAGCTGTTCAACTTTTCGTAGAATTTGCGTCTATTGTTGGCACGATACAGTTTTTTCCCAAAAGATTTTTTTTTTTTTCGCGCCTGTTTTTCTTCCCGCCCCTCGCCGCTTGTACTCCTCCCCGCCCCCCTTTTCTCCCGCAACTGCTTGCTTCAAACCAGTCATTTTTTCGATTCGGTGGAGAAGTACCTAGTGTCGCTATTGCAGTGCTACCAATGGCAGTTTGAATATCTCTTCAGCCATCTTTAAGAGTAGCTGCGCCAAGCAGCTTTTCCGTTGGTACACTCAAAAAAATCGACACGTTACTTCCACGTGAAACGCACGTAATTTTCGTCCACTGCCAAAACCAGTAATAAACACGTGAAATTCACGTAAGAGCTACGTGATTTCCGCGTAAATTCACATTCTACGTGAAAATCACATAAAATATACGTGATTTTCCCGTACAATTCACTGGACACGTAATGTTCACCTGATTTTACTGAAGAAGATTTGGTTACGTGTTCAGGTGGAAGTTACGTGAAATTTCACGTGAAAACAACGTGTCGATTTTTTTGAGTGTAGTCCCCCTGCGTTAGTTTCCCCCCCGATTCTTTTTTCTTTCTTTTCCAACCCCCCCCTTTCTCCTCTCCCCCCCCATTCCCATACCTTACTTCCCTCCTTACCCCCCTCCTTCCTTCCACGACCCCCCCCACCCAACCCCACATCTTTCCCCAACCCCCCCCCTTTCCCCCCCCCCTCTCCCCCAAAAATCCCCCTTCTCTCCTTTCTCCCTTTTTTTTCTTTTCGTTTTTTTTTTTATTTTCAAGAGCGGGAAGTTGTATCTTCCCCAACGTCTCGCCAGAGGACCATCATGCACAGTACTGTTCAGAGTCCCACGCTGGTACAAGGACGATGATCAACCATTCCTAACATAAAGAACAGATGGTCAGATGGACTGCACCCTTCGAAGATGGTAGTCCCCCTTCCTTGTCAGCATATGACCAAGGTCCCACCGGGGTTGGTTACCCGATATTTCCTATCGTTACTCATACCCCCAGTCGACATAACAAGGAGGTAGGGATAGGTGCTACTGGGCAAGAGGCTAAGGTTCGCAGTAGGATTTATTTGATACCTGCAAATACGCGAAATACCAATGTTACGCATTGTCCAGTCGTTTACCAACCGCATTTGAGACCTCGGTTGCTCGAATCTGTAATCTGTGAAACATTTGTTAAGTTTAGTATGGAAAACGTGAAGATGACCTTTTATTTGTGTTCTTTTCGAAAGTGCACTACCAAAAGCAATGTTTATTGAATGTTTCAGGAGATGCGTAGAAATAATTCCAATCGCAAAAGCTAAGAAATTTTAACGAGGGATGCATGAGTTATTATCGTTTAACGGCAGACCATGACGCTTTTAACTTTAGATTTTCCAATTTGTACCTCCATATGCTGCCGAAGGATGTTATCAAGCCACAAAAAGCTCATGTCAACTTAAAGCGACACAACTTTCAAGTTATTTTTTTTTTTTAATTATATTATAATTATTGTGTGATAATGTTTGCACCATCGTACAAATAAATCTCATACTTGACGTCACCTGAACACTTATAAAGCCACTTATCGGCAATAAGCAGAAATTAGGCACTTTTTCCATATATTTTGATAATTTTTTTGCATACAAACTGCAGCATTCTCTGATAATGGGTTAATATGATAGGCGTAGCCAGGATTTTAAATAGGGGGGGGGGGGGGGGGTGTCAACCTAAGTTTTTTTTAGAGATTGAGAGAGAGAAAAACCAGTGGCTGCACAGTGACTGAACATTTAACATTATACAACGGACAACACAACGCCCTGTGGACCAGTAGGGACATTTTCAAGTTCCACCGTCTGGAGCGGGTCTTTGTGACAATCCGCCTGAACAACGGGTGGACTATCTTCTCCACTCTCACCCAAAATATTTTACAATACTTGTCCGATTTTGGCGACAGTATGACACAATTCTAGGCTTGTTCTGGAATGAAAAAAAACTATTTTAAATTACCTACTTTCGATTTTCCCCATGTTTCAAAATCGAACCGCATTAACCTTCCTTGGGTGTTAACATTTTGTGACGAATAAGGTGTTTCGGGTCATATTGACCCGGATTTAAAATTCAAAATGTGGAAATTTTACATGACCAAATTTGATGTTTTTGCAGTCAAAATGCTCATTAGAGTCTCAATGTTTAGTTTCTGGTGAGTACTGCCCATTTCAACCCCATTGGCTCTAAGAAATCGGTGCCGGAAAAAAAGGTATGTTATGCCATGATCCATGAGGCGGCGACAGCCACAAATTTTCATCGGAACATGCTTTTCGACGGCTCAAACTTCATGATTCGTCATGAATAGTCTACTTCTAGCCTGGAAAAAAATGGGCTAATGTCAGTTGCCTTTTTTTACATACGAACTAGGATAGGGTGATCTTGGATTGACCTTTACGAGATCGATCTTTTTGATGTCTGTTTTTGATTTAATAAATTATCCTATTAAAAAAATCGGAACGATCATCTTTTGTTTTGGTCATTTTGATTTTCGGAAAATGAACCGTAATTAAAACGTTAATTGTGTATGCTAAACTGATGAACCGGGTCCAAAAAGTAGAAAATAGCAGGAAGAAGTCTTGGCTTCAACTTCATGTTTCACGTCGTCAGCTAAGGAAGCGGAGCAGTGGGCTAGTTCCTGTCGCCAATCGCTATTGCTCAACCGTTTTGAAATCGAATGATTTGATTTTTTTATATGACTACTGTCTATATGAAACTATTCATGAACATAATTTTGGTTTTGTGCGACTGAGTAATAGCGATTGCTGACAAGAATTGGTCTCGCACCCTATATAAATTCAATCAGATGATTAAAAATCAACAGTATAATAAACAGTAATGGGCCAAGATGAGAACTTTCTGGCACCTTGGGCTTATTACTGGTAAATTTTATTGATTTTTTATTGTTGTTCTCAAATCACATTGAAATATTCTAAAACGTGCCAACGTGCTTAAAAATGAGATAAAATAACAAAGAAACCCTGATCAGTTTTGCTGATTCTGGAAGCCCACGAACTCGATTACCGACCTGGTTACCGAAATCTGGCAAATTCGGTAAACAGGACGGTAATAGAATTGTGAGTTACCAATATAAAAAACGGATCTAATTGACAATGCTTTCTTAGTTTATCATTTTTACTCATTTATGAGCAGTGGCGTAGCGTGGTCGGGCGAGGGGGGTGGTCCACATGGTTTTGGAATGCAAAAATGATTCCAAAGCGTGCTGAAATTATTGATCAAATGAGAATGGGAAATATACAATATGATTTAAAGGTACACGACCTTCAGTCGCACCCCCTCACTTTGCTATTGTCAGGTTGACAACATTGCCCAGGCTACACCAACCAGCGTCTCCATGTTTCAGCTGGCAGTCTTTTGTGATCATAAGACTCGTGGAGGCGTGAGGTAGGAACTTGTGAGGACGAGAGGTCGGCCGCACCCTCCATCGAAGTTGTCAACTCACCATTTGAAGCCCTCAAGGCTAGAAGTACAACCGAAATTATGAAGTTTGAGCCGTCGAAATAAATATTTTCGGCGAAAATATTTATTTGTCCCCTCCTAAACGGTACCTCCTGGGCATCTGGATTGTCCCAAAATGGTCAATATAGTCATTGGTCCATTCCTAGGCTAGAAATAGACTACTTATAAGAAATCATGAAGTTTGAGCCGTTGAAAGGCATGTTTCGGTGAAAATCCGCATTTGTCTCCTCCTGAACGGTTCCCCTGTAGTTTCCGGATTGTCTCAGAATGGCGAATATGGTCATTGGTCCATTTCTAGGCTAGAAGTAGACTACCTACAAAAAATCATGAAGTTTGAGCCGTCGAAAGGCATGTTTCGGCGAAAACCTGTATTTGTTTCCTCCTAAACGGTTCCCCCGGGGCATCCGGATTATCCCGGAATGGCCAATATAGTCATTGGTCCATATTATGGCTAGAAGTAGACTCCTTATACCAAATCATGAAGTTTGAGCCGTCGAAAGGCATGTTTCGGCGAAAATTTGTATTTGTCTCCTCCCAAACGGTCCCCCCGGGCATCCGGATTGTCCCGGAATGGTCAGCATGGTTATTGGTCTATTTCAAGGCTAGAAGTAGACTATTCATGATGAATCATGCAGTTTGAGCTCTCGAAATGCATGTTCCGATGAAAATTTGTGTTTGGATCGTGGCAAAACATGCCCTCTTCCGGCACAGAATCCCTGTGGCCAAAAGGGGCAAAAATGGCAGTACTCACCAAAAACCTGAAATAGGGACTTTAATAAGCATTTTGACTACAAAAACTTAAAAATTTGGCGTATATAGTTTCCATAATGTGAGTTTGAAATCCGGGTCAATATGACCCGAAACACCTTATTCGTAACTTTTTTTTAACAGCCCTTCAGAAATGTCAAAAAAAATTAGATTCGATGCAGAAACGTAATTTCCTATGATTTAGGAAAAGTCAAGAAAATTCGAACGTCTAGGTGCTTATTCTAGAAAGTAACAGCATTTTTAAAATCCATTCCGGGTCATATTGACCCCGATACCTAAAGAAGGTTAAATAGCCCGCGCGAATCCCCGGGGTGCCCTGCCCCCTCCGTTTTTGTTTTTTTTACCCCCCCGTTTTACGTTCTACTGAAAATGTTTTTTCCCCCCCCCCCCCCCCCCCCCCCAAAAATTAAATTTCGTTTATATTGCGTATTCGAAGGTGGGACTAACAAATCTATTTATTATTTTCTGAAACGATATTGTTTTGTACTTTTCCAGAAGCTACCGTCGTATTCAATGCACACGCGCAACTGTCAAAAGCACGAAGCATTTGTTGACACTGGAAGAACATTCGTTCATTGTACCAAAACAATACAAAGTGCTACGAATATTTTGTTATCAATAAAAAAAGAAACGTCACTCTGGTGGTTGCATGATTGACTGACAGATCTTCTATATCGACTCCGTATGTAATTGAAAAAAAAAAGTGCTAACCACGAGGAGTTGTTCATTAGGTTCAAACCTGTATTTTTGGGAAGAGCTGTTATTGAATCCGTGGTTGATCTCACTAGGCCATGGTGACTCGTTGGAAGTTACTTGATAAATGAGTATGAACTTATAACACTCGAAAGCGCTTCAATTTTTACTTTGGGATAAATCAATGATTCCAGCCCACAGAAGCAGCAATACCAACAAGTATGAGTACGATTGAAGAGAATTAGCGATTGATTGGTCTTCACGAAATTCATTTCGTGCATTGTAAAAAAAAAGGTGTAATGATAGCATATCACCAGATGACAAGCATTAAGAATGTATCATACAATTTACGAGACATTTGTTCTATGTACAAAATACATGTTTACGAAACGAGTGAAAGCTAATTTACGAAAATAAATTTTAAGTGCATATATTGAAAAAGCAACTCCGCAAAATACCGTGTTTTACTCATCGTGCTCACACCGTTTCAATAGAATATATTTTGTTTTATGGTTGTTCAAATAATAAGTGAATAGCTTTAAACAAACATACATTTTGAGTGTTGGTGGTTTATATCTTATGGTCTGTGATTTCTTAACTTACCTTTAATTTAATTATTTTATCTGATATTATCTAACCAGGAAAAACAAGTATAACTTTTCAAACCGGCGTAAGTCGCAAATGTAAACAAGCTGTGATTTTTGTGCTAAATTGTTGCTACTTTCATTCTTAATACACGAGTAATTAGTAAATAGTTTAGGAAATTTTATTTAACAATGGAGAAAAGAAATTCATATGTGTTCTATCTTCTATTCTTCAATATTTTAAAAATAGTTCAGATACACTGCTATAATGTAGCAATCATGGTATCGTGCCGTCGTATCAAGTGGAGTGTATCTGAATAGTATGAAACCGAAACGGGGTATCATTGAAATTGTTTTTCAAATTCTAGAAAAACCACCATTTTGCATCAATTTTTCTTCGTGGTGATAGAAATTAGGTACATTGTCCGGAAGAGGAACGTTTCCTCTACCAGCTGAACTATTCAGCTTAAAGAAGTTTTTTTTAGTGGATAAAGTAATTATTTACAAAAGCAGATTCACCCTAATCAAATTACTATTCCATGGCATACATTATTCGAGTGATAGGAAACATAATTTCTGACTGCTTGAAAGATAAAATACATGATTGCAATATCCTGTAACATAAGCAGGTTTCTGTTAACGGGATCCCCAGTATCAAAATAAAACAATGTCAAATATTACAACCACATGGAAAAGTGAAAAAGTGATTAATAGCGACAAACATTTTTCGATTGATCGCAGCAGGCCGTGCTTGGAAACTGACGTGTTTTGTTTTTGCTGCATCCTTTCCGCGAGAAATAAAATCAAAAATATATTCGTAATTCAACCTAAGCGAACAGTAAGATCATAAAATCTCCACATGTTTTGTGTAAGATTTAGTGAATATATTCGATTCCCTCCCGAAATTTGTGATGGTCGGTAGTTTTTCCCCGTTTTTTTGTTTTTTGTGCTTTGCCACCAGGAAGATAATATCAGCTTAATTGTGTTTGTTAGTGCTGTGAGTATTGTGCCACGCGGATATAAATGATTAAATTAAAAATTAAATTAAATTTTAAAAAAATACTCATTCCGCTTTGTCGCGAGTGAATTGATGATTAGAAGTCGATATAGAGTCGCCTCACAGCGGGAGTTTTTGATTATTGACAGAGTGTGGAGAGAGAGAAAAAGAAAACCATTGCCACCCCCCACCCGCCCCCCCCCCCCCCTTTTTTTTTTCCTCCATCCCCCCAAAAACCACAAAAATGTTTCCTCATTGTTTCCGGTGTGGCCGGTGGTGAGGATAACAATTAATTGTGATCCATAATATCGGTTTACCATGCTCACTGTGCCACCATACTCTGGAGCAAGTAAACCACTATCCCATTTGTGAGTGGCTCCAATAGCATCCTTACTGTTGGTATAAATCGGTTCAAATCAGAAATCGGTACTAATATTTAAATATTTTACTAAACGCCACGTGAATTCAGCTTATCGTTAACTAAAAAGAACCCTGCTGCCATCCAATCCTGTTATCCAACATCCCAGTGATTTCTCGTGGAAGTGCAGATCGGTCTCGGCTTCCAATAAAACGAGTATCACGTCAACACATTTCTACCCTTTCCTTATTTGACCTGCATTCGGGCGAGGCAGGCGCCGGTATTGCCTTAGTTTGGGATCACCAGCTTTTACACATTGAGGATGTATGCTAGTCCCAAGCATCATCTGTTGGTTCTCTGTGTAATAACAGCTGATCTGGCAGCAACGAAGTAGCAACCTCGGGTGGTCAATCATGCTCGTTATCTTGCTCATGCTCATAGAAACGGATAAAATCTTTGAATAGGATAAGACAACTGCAACTTCTCGCTCTGATTAGCATGCTGTCTTGCTTTCTCACACGCCTATCAAATGACTGGTCTGAAAATCGGATACGATTTGTCTCGTCTCACCCGGATTATATCGTAGCATGTGCTCAGTTAAAATCTCTTGGATACGGAAACATTGGTTTGAATATTAGTTTTTTGATTGCCAAGATCCGAAAATCGAATTGAGCATAGCTTTCAACTTTCAGCTCGCGGAAAAAAAATCAATGCTTGTCTAATTGTTAACATTACAGGTTAGAGATATTTTTTTATGTACGTTAGGTTTGCTAGGTTGGGGTTTTGATTAAAAGGAAAAGATTGTAATAAAATGTTTAGTCTTTACTATTTAAAAAAAAATTCTGATGGTTGTCCACTTTTTGAACTTTTTTGCTACAACTTGTCACAAAATCGAAACAACTTCGCGCTTTCTCATTGAAGCAGAGACGCAATCTCACAAAAATAAAAAATTGAAACAAATATTAAAATTCTGAAAATAAAATCAAAAGTTAGGGGAGGGGAGGCAACGCAACCCCACCCCCGGCTACACCAATGGTTATAGTGACCGTGTGGCTTCAATAAGGGGCCAGAGACTCAACAGGCTCCATAATGTGGATTGGAAGGGAAGGGCTAATTTCTAGTCATCCTGATAAACATAAAAAATGTACCTTATTTGTAAACGGAACTTGATGGATGACCCAGAAAAGCTGGACAGCAGATCGCCAAATCGAATGCTGAATCTACGGCTCCATCAATTCTATTTCGAAGTCTACCGAATTGGCCTATATATGGTAAAACCCGACAACAATTAAAACTTGAAGAACAAAGACCTATTCATAAGGAGAAATGGGAAAAGGAAATTTTAATTTCTCACCGGAACGATCGTTTTTACGCCGCGTTTGCACAGCACTTACGTATCTGAACATTTTGAAAAAGGTTTTGTTTGTCGTTTTCGTTCCACGTAAAAGAGATTCCCTTGGTGACTGATGCCTATCCTGGCAAGACCGAGTGGTTTTTTCCACTCCGTTGTCATCGTTTCTGAACGAATCCCGCGGGTCCACAGCCTACTGCTAGAAAGGGGCAAAAGGAATCGCTTCGCTTTGGTGAAAAGGCTCTCCGGCAGAAGTAGAACTTGTGTGTGAAACAAAAAAAAAATATTTCGATAGGAATGGGTATAACTTGACTTGTTATTTCTACTTGACTGGCGGCGAGATATGCGCGCTTCTTTCACAAAGTTAAGATGAAACATTCTTTGCAATGCAGTTCTCTGTTTCGCTATTTCAAGTTGGGACTTTATGCGTTCGTTACCCTGAGTCAGATGTTGTTTTGCATCTGGTGCACCGCGGTGGCGGGACAGATTTAATCTGAAGATTAAAAGATTTTCTTCGAATCTACGTCTACTTGAAGGCTGATAGTGACTATCATTGTTAAAGTTTATGAAATGTTCTAGAAGCACGAGTAGAGTCGAGTTCGACAACAATGGTGTATTTCCACTCAATTAGTCGAAATCGTGCTCCACTTCATCTCAGAGAGTAGAAAACATGCCCGCATCTCAACACTTCGTTGCCATCATTGTCATCTTTACCAGAGCTTGTGAGAGCAGAGTTCTAAAGGTTCACTGCTAACCTAACAATTACCATTCCGCTTGACCCAGATCCATACAGAGTCCGATCTTCAATGACAACATGACACACCGTCTATCGAATGGCTCTGTCCAACTGACGCAGTGCACTTTGAGCTATCACCACATCCCAGTATGCTATGGATACGGATTGAGTGCCTCATTCCATGCAGAAGAGAAAGTTTCGCAAAGCTTAAAAGGCATCTTTGATGGGTGTGGGAGAAAATACACGCTCAGATCGGATTAGCCATTTCAAGAATAAGTCTACCCAGGTTTAATGTTAGGTAAACAAATGAAAATATAATTACATTTTGTGTTGGAGGTTGTTTGTGTTTATTTCATATCCATTAGAAGAACATAGTTTGTTTGGGATGGTTTCTGACAACTTGAAACTTTAAGGTTCATCATCAAATAAACAAAAATAGATAAATTTATTAGAATTTGTTATTGTCACAGTGGACGGAACGCTAATTACACCAGATTAACTCTCCGTCTGCGAAATAAGCTTCAAAAAACTGACACGTGTTTTGCTTCTCTCCTTTCATCCCAACGTTTCGTAGCGTCTTCCATCTACGGCAACCACACGCTGGACAGTGGGAAGGCCAACAAAGGCAGCAGTTCCAGTGCATCGTCCAATGCAACGGCGCCACAACCCGCGGCCAGCCTCACACTCATTCCAGATGATGAGATAGCGCACTTTGTGAACCAGTCCCGGATAACGTCCTGCAGCTTTCCCGACCCAGACGTGAAACTCAAATGGCGCAACCCGAAGAATGCCATCGTCAGTGACACCAAAGGCCGGGTTCACATCGAGGAGTTCGGCGGCTCCCTTTCGCTGGTCTTCGAGGCCATCGTTCGAGCAGACCAGGGTAATTGGACCTGCGAAGCAAACAATAGTGGGGTCGTGCAGAAAAAATCCTTCAAAATGATAGTTAACGGTAGGTGCGCGCAGACGAGCTCATGGTTGTGAATACAGATTTCTTAAATACATTCGTGATTTGCCAAAGTTAAAGATTACGAACGGGGATGAAATGAATTCAAATCCGTCATCCTTTCCGTTTCTCGTTTCCAACAAAAGTAATCATTACTCATTCATGTCTTGCAGAGCCAATCTCGTTCCGGGACACCAACACTGTCCAAACGGCGGCCGAAGATAAGGACGCCACCATCCGGTGCGAGGTAAGAGGACATCCAGAGCCATCGGTGTCCTGGTACTTCAACGGGCAGCCATTGTTCCGTGAGTATTATTTTAGAAAAAAAAGGGGAAATCGGAAAGCTTTTGTTACTCTAGTTGCAGCTTCTGATGCTGCTGCTATCCCAGATATATATTTTTGCACCTGAGGTTTTATTCCTGCCCTTCCCCCTACCAAGAGTTTACCATCGGCAACTTTTCACTCTGATGATTATTTCTAAGGAAAAAGATTTTTGATCCGCTTTGTTCGGTCTTCCTTTTCCCACAGTGCCTCAGATGGTCGGTTATAATAACAGGCATTCCCCGAATAAGATAATGGTTGATGCCGTCCTGTGACTGTCCTGTATTCTATACAGTTATGTTTTGTAAATGGTAATGCCGATCACAAATTTTTCACCTACCGAAAATTAAGTTCGTTGGAAGATGGCGACGAAATTGAATCTTATTCGTGACATGCTTGTACTGTTCACAATCATATTTTTGCTGACTTCAGGCAGGGTTACGTGTTTTCGTGGAATTTACACAGAACAGCAGCATTTTTTTATGACAAGTTCAATTTGGTTATAATCTTTGATCCAATATCAGAAAAAATATACATGTTCTGCTTTGAAGAACAACGAAAATCTTTTCTTTTAGTCGTATCATTTGCAACTGGGACTGATGATCGAAGTAGGCTGCATTTTGCAACTGACATATTTTGTTTTTGCTGATTCTTATTTTCAAATAGTTTTCAATTATGACTAAGCGTAAATCACGAGAAGAACTGTTGTGCTGTTTTTTGGTGTTATAGATTGGTGAACAGATTGTTTTATTGGGAGTGTTTTGCTCCGTTTTATTTCCCCCTTTTCTTGGTTTTTAGTGCTCCGTACTCGGAAGTAGAGATGTATAAGCCTTGTTTTGTTTTTCAACAATACCCATGCAGCATCAATCATAGCAACCCATGAGTCAGCAGACAAAATTTGACACCTCTATCAGTCGAACTCTAACCGTGATGGCAAAAACGGTGAAGCAACTCCGTTCAGAAGTGTGCGCGTTCAAAGAACGGCACCCCGCCGCGTCGAAAACGGACATCGTGCGGCACTTTGTGCCCGTTCCGGCATCTACAACATCTTGGCACTATTAGACAACAATCAGAGCATCGAAAGAAAGCCCGGTTCCGGACGGCCGACGACCATGAGCGATAAAAAGTTCCAAAGGATGCTGAACAGGAAGACCGAGGTAAAAGTGGCAAAATCGCTGCGTGCGCTTGGCCGGGAGGTCGGTTCAACCGGCCAAACAGTAAAAAAGTACCTGGCGAACATGAACATACATGTCAGGCGGAAGTCACGTCCACTGGTTTCGGTGCTGCAGGCAATGACGCAGCGGCAGTGGCTGAACAAGATGGTCAACTCGATTTTCCCGGCGAATCGCGACGTGGCGGTGGTGATGGACGGCGAGACCTATCTCACCCTGGATGGCAACGACTGACAGGGCACTTCGTATTTTAGTTCCCCCACGAGGGAAGCGAGCTCCAAGGTGAAGTTCATTTCACACACCAAGTTCCCCAAGAAGGTGCTGCTGTGGCTGACATATCGATGTGGTACACAAGTCGGCGAACCCGCCCAACGTTCCCCAGCTGCGTCCCATCGAGAATTTCTGGGCCAACCTGAAGCGTAAGATCTACTCCAACATTTTTTTCGTGAAAAAAGGAATTGATAAATAACGAAGAAAGAACTCAAAAACATGCCTACACGCATGTTTTCGTCCGCCAACGCGAATGTACGTGAAAAGTTTTTTTTCACCATCCGAAAAAAGTCCATTTTTTAATACAAACTTTAGTTTGCAGTCTGCTTTGTTTGGATGTGTTTGCGACGTGCATCAGAACCATTGAGTTTGGTTTCAACTTTTTTCGTGAAGAGATTTTCTGCAACAAATAAAAAATCGTAATATGCCACATATATTAACTGGCTGTGGCTCGGAAAAAGGTTTTATTAGCTGAATTTCTGACATTTACACTGATCACTGCTATTGAACTATTCAATTATAAATCAGGATTGACTTCTTAACTACTCGCGTACAGGAACTGGAATGAATATGTTTTTCCAAAGGTCCCTACTTATTAGTTGCTACTCGCGGTCGGGGTGTGGGGCGCCAGAGTAACCAACGCAAGAGGAGGAAACCCAAGCAGGAAGCGAAGTAAAGGTAACCGTGGAGGGGTCTCTTCCCTCCACTGATCCGATGACCAACACCGTACGGCGAAGATGAAAAAGTTGGAAGCGGCGTAGCGAGGAAAGCCCCGTGTCCGGATGGAATACCAAACGTAGCGGAGGCGACCCCGGCGTAGTGGTTTACATCCATACCTCTCACGCCAAAGTCACGAGTTCAAATCTCACCCCCGGAAAAGTTACGAAAAACACCCAAAAGGTGTTAGAGTGACTACGACGGCAGATGAATCTCGATAATCCAGAAAAAAAAAACCAAACGTAGCGCTGAAAGCTGCGATCCTGGCATATTCAGACTTGTTCAGGATCGGTGAATTGCCTGTATAAAGACAGCTTCCTAGAAATTTGGAATATCCAGAAACTTGGTTATTTCTCGAGTTTTGCAGAAATTTGTGCTTCATTTGTATGGGTGCCCCCCTCTTTCAGAAGGCGGAGGGGTCTCAAACTACAATATAAATATTTCTTGACTTGTAAAACCTCCACCTGCCAAATTTGGATCCATTTGCTTGATTAGTTCTCGAGTTATGCAAATTTGTGTTTCATTTGTTTGGAGCACCCCCCCCCCCCCCCCTCCAGCTTTAAGAGCTCGGTGGGGTCTCAAACCACCACGCAGACATTTTTCTCCTTCAAAACCTCCACCTGCCAAATTTGGTTCCATTTGTTTGATTAGTTCTCGAGTTTTACAGAAATGTGTGTTTCATTTGTATGGGAGCCTCCTATTTTCAGAAGGCAGAGGGGTCTCAAACCACCATAGAAACATTTCTTGCTTTTAAAAACTTTCAAATGTCAAATTTGGTTCCATTTGAATGGATATTTCTCGAGTTATGCAGAAATTTGTGTTTCATTTGTATGGGACCCTCCAATTCCAGAGGGGAGAGGGGTCTCAAACCATCATAAGAACCTTCCCCGGCCCCGAGAACCTGCATACAAATTTCACGGCGATTGGTTCAGTAGTCTCCGAGTCTACAAGGATCAGACAGACAGACAATAATTCATTTTCATATATATATATACACTGAAAATAAATCAATAATTTGTATTATTCAAATTGGCACTTAAATCGGTCCATTTTTGCTTCGAATTGAAATCATGTGAGCCAGTATGATTTTCATTTGCCGCATATAATTTTTAACACTCGTCACTTAATACACAGGTTCGTTTCCAATGCGACTGATATGGTCCACATATAATTTTCAATGGAGCGAAAACTGTCATTCAAGTGTAATTCATGTATTTGGAATTTGAGAAAACGAGGTTTTAAGATCGTTTTAAACAAGCTGTGTATGTTCTCATAAACCTGACTAGAATATGAAACCTATTGGCACCTCTTGGTGTCATAATAAAACCAAATTAATTTCTAGTGGCTTTGATAAACCCTTAATAAAACTTAATAAAGCTGGATGGTTTTGGCAATGTTACTTGGGATTAGTAGCAAAAAAAAAGCCGAACAAAATTTTGCTTCCAAAAAACGCCAAGTTCATCCTTTTGTTACTATGTCAATTATCAATATTTTTGGATGAACATGTTACAACACTATAACCAATGTACAGAACTTATGTGACCAAAATTTAGAACGTTTATAAATTTGAAGTTTTCTTAACATAAGTGAAAAAAGTCGTTTCTGGACATACTAATTTAAAAAATCCGTATTTCTGTGAAAAATTTAGATAACATATTTTACCAATGGACACAGTTCAAATTTTGCCCACATTATTTTCTAAGTATTTTTTGGCTAAGGAGAAATTTAAAATATGTTATCTATATTTTCACAGAAATACGGATTTTTGAGATTTTCACATCCAACAACGACTTTTTTCACATTTGTTATGAAAATTTAAAATTTATAAACCTTAAGAACATACAATTTTGGCCACATAAGGTCCACCAAACTTTTGGTTCTAGTGTTTTAAAATTATCAGCTAAAAATATTGATAATGGACAAAGTTACAAAAGGTTGAACACGGCGTTTTCTGGAAGCAAAGTTTTGCACGGCTTTTTCTTTGCTGCTGAGTGTATATCATGTATATCCATGTAGTGGATGCTCAAATGAAATCAAATGAAGTAAACGTTATTATAATTATGTTTTCAAAACTTTATTATTTCGCAACTTCTTTCCACTATTATTTTGTTGTTCCTTTTGTGTGCCTTTCGTCGATACTATTTTGAACCTTGAACTTGTTGTTGAATTGGAAACCGTTTTCATGAGCATAGAATCGATACCTGAAGGAACTGCGGAATGCATGGACCGGATACAAGCAACGGATGCTGCTGATTCGAAACGGTTTTTCAGTTTCTCCTTTTCTTCGTGGCATTCTGCAGCCGACACAAATTTAACATTCAGCTTGCAGTGGTCTAACGCCCAATCATACAGTTGTTTTGGTGTTTGAATGGTTACGCCCTGCAAACTTGCCCGCGTTGCCAATCTTTTAAGTGTCCCTCCTAATCCATCGCTCGGACCTTTACCGTGTGCTGTAGCGAAGTAGTGCCACTCAGCACTTTATTACTGAGTCGAATGATTGCTTCAGTGCCATGGAAGCCCTAGCAAATTTTTGAGCCGGATATTTCTTGACTCTAAGAACGTTACGTTTCTTCACTGGCGATTGGTTGAGCGAACTGAGTGTGCTGTTCAAACTCTGTACGTTTGTACCGACATATGAGGTATAGTTCTCATTATCAGAACTATTATTACTATTTTCTGCTTCCACTGTTGGTTAAAGAAATGTCAACAACGAAAACGAAAATAAAAATTAAAACATTACCTGATTCGTTGATACAATCCTTGGGCGACAAGTTTCCAGATACCATCTTCTGCGCTGTGGAAGCCCGACCAAGTTTTTGGATGGAACATTTCTTGACTTTACGTTTTTTCACCGACGATTGGTTGTGCGATATGTAGGCACTATTCAAACTGTGAAGATTTGTGTTATTATTTGGGGCGTTGTCACTATCAGAACTACCGTCGCTACATTTTGCATCCACTATTGGTTAATGTACTATAACAGTAAATAATTCCGCTACAAACTTGAAAACACAAAAACATTACCTGCTTCGTTGATACGAGTCTCCTCTGGCGATACGTTTTGCACAGCATGGTAACACTTAATGCATAGTTTACGACCTTCAACTACTTGCGGAATGATATGATTGAACTTATTATGAAAAATTGCTGATACGGTTTTAAACTGCTTGCCATGAGCATTGGTATGCAAATCCAAAGGGTTACAGCAAACCTTCAGTGACGCGGAGTACAAACGGCCGTACTGATCAGCATGGCCATCACACACAGTTTTCAAGCTTTCTACACCAGATCGAAGCTTTAATAATGTCCATTGACGCGCAGAGAACTGTTTACTCCTACGAAGGCCCTTCTTAGCGGTACATTTTCTTTTTAAGAATATTCCAATCGAGCAGTTTATTTTGAATCAAAACACTTTCACTTCAGTCAAAACAAAGCGCTTGCTTTGATCAGGTGTCAGGTGCAGGTGTCAGTTTTGTCCTTTCTTGATATCTTCTTCTTGCAGTGAAACAAATCGAAATAGAGTGTATGTCAATATATATATATATATACAACCGTGCGCGAAAAACAATCAGCTGCTTTGTCGTTCTAGAAGAAGAAAAAAACTGCAAAATGGAGAAGCAAAGTGAAGTTTACCGTATGGTGGTTGAGGTACTTGGTTTGCCAGCGGAAGTCACTGAATTTTTTGAAGGTAATGAATTACTATAGATGTTCTTCTTTGCCACGTTAACAGTGTTTATTTTGAATACTTCAGATCTGCCGAGCATTTTTTACATTCCCGCAGAGGAGTTGCTGAACGCGATAGCTTCAAAAAGTTGGGACAGTGATTGCACGGAAACTATCTTCAACAAACTTTACGACTGGCGGTCGAAAGAGGTTGAGAAAACTATTCTCGGCGATTTGAGTCTCCCTCTTGAATTCCTGGAGTGCTGGAAAGGTAAGTTCTATTAAATTTCTTTATATTTATACTGTACCAAATATTGTTTCCTGTTCGCAATTATCTGTTGCAGGTTGCGGATTTTCAACTGAAGAGTTGAAGAGGGTGACCATTGATGAGGTTTCGTTGCTGCTTTGATAGTACAAATCGCTTTCGTTGATAGTAAAAATAAAACCTCTTTTATTCACACATTTCGTTTTATTACATGAAGAGGTACAAAAAATCCAATACTAACCTTTTTATGAAAAAATATCATCCATGCACCTTTTCACACAAAATGTATTAAAATTTCATTTGAATTTTGCTAGGACAAGTTAATGCAATCCATGTACACTATAATTAATATCTATTCAGCTGGTACACTTAAAGACTATATATTTAACATATGGTTTATTATTCTATGGGTATGAAACAGGCTATTCAAGGAGTTCCAGATCAACTTCGACCTATTTTAAGGCTTGCTTCATTTAGAATTGGAACAAACTTTTGCTCATACTGTGGCGCTCCTGGTGAACGGATTTGGAAGTTCTTGGCGCCCACGTGTCGGGAATTTTGTCAGCTTCACGTATGTATTTTTGACATTCCGCAAATCGACTGTACTTTGTAAACAATCAACATGGAAGCCGAAAGAAGGGAAAAAATTGTGCACAGTTATTTGGAAAATCCATTGTGGTCTGCATCTAGGCTAGCTAAACAGCTGAAATTGCCCATAAATACCGTATGGCGCGTTATCAAACGGTATAAGGAAACATTGACGACGATTCGGAAGCCTCAAGCCAATCGTCGGAGTGGAACTGTCGACCGGAAACTGCGTGGTAAGATTTTGAAGACGATTAAGAGGAATCCCAATCTGTCGGACCGTGATTTGGCCAGAAAATTCGGTGCTGCCCATAGTACCGTGAGGAGAACTCGACTCCGGGAAGGAATCAAGTCGTATCGAGCTAGCAAACAGCCAAATCGGACCATAAAACAGAATAGTGTGGCCAAAATCCGTGCTCGGAAGCTATACGACCAGGTGCTGACCAAGTTCGACGGGTGTCTTCTGATGGACGATGAAACCTATGTCAAGGCTGACTTCGGGCAAATCCCAGGTCAAACATTTTACTTGGCAACGGCTCGGGGGGATGTTCCAGCCAAATTTAAATTTGTTTTTGCCGACAAATTTGCACGAAAATTCATGATTTGGCAGGGCATTTGTAGATGTGGCAAAATAACGAAAGTTTTCGTTACAAATAAGACAATGACGTCGGAACAATACCAAAAAGAGTGTCTCCAAAAAAGAATTTTGCCGTTCATTCGATCCCACGACCATCCCGTAATGTTTTGGCCAGATTTGGCAAGCTGTCATTACAGCAAAGTCGTTCAAGAATGGGATGCAGAGAAAGGCACTATGGTACGAATGGACAAATTTCGCGACAAAAATCGATAACTCGGAAACCATTAACTTTAGACACACGATGTCTTCGGAAGGTTTGATCTAAAAAATGATATCTATCTTTTGGTTTGGATGGTGACAAGGGTGGTCCGTTTTTGCTCATAATAAAAATTCTAACTTTTTATTGTTGTGGTTTAGCGGAGAATAATCTCCTACAAAATTCAAGAATATTTAATTTGAAGAAACTTTGCTGAAGAAATTTACTTTTTATCTCATCTACGTATCGTTTTATAACAGTTTTTCTAACTTTCCTTAGGGTGGGTCTTGAAAAAACTGTTTTTTTGCTCTAACTTTTTTATTTGAATTTATATTTGAAATCTTTGTTCTAATGAATTTTAGAATATAAAAATACGCATATTTTAATGGTACAAAATCCTTGCTAGCTATTACCTAAGACAAGTTATAGAGGTTAAAGTGTTAAAAAATACATTTTTTCATGACATCTCACTCCCTTATTTGCAAATATTTGCAAAAACAAAGCACGTACACTAAAAGTATAAGCTTTTATCTACAAAATATTTGCAAAATTTTCTGTCCCCTCTTGTCCCCCTTCATAGAGAAACCGTTTTAGAATTGGAAGTTTTGCATTTTTTTCTACAAAACTTTCGATCAGCAGCATCAATAATTACTTAATATCATCAAAAAGCGTAACAACCTGAGATTTTCCTGACAGTGGAAATACTACCAATAAAGAAACATTTGAATTGACCGTTTAATGTGTGATGCATGAAGAAAGTACGAGTGTTATGTCTGTTTGTATATTTACAATTAAACATTAAAAAACTTTCTATTTTATGTACCTAATCGTAAACGTCATCTTCATATTCCATACGTACTTCAGACCAAGCGAACTCCAAATCTTGTAGGCAGCATTCGAGATCTTTTTTCGAACTGTTTTTCCTCTTCTTTGCTGCTAGAATGGGATCTGAAGAATCCATTGCCCGGTAAAATACATCCGCAATATTAGCAGCTCTAGAGATTTTCCTGGCGTGAAAAAGACGATCATTTCGATAATATTTGTTTCTGGCTTCAGAGCCTTGTTCTCCCATAAATCCAGATGAAAGGGGAAGAGTTGCCATGATGCGGGTGGAGTGCACAAGTACTTTATGAAGAGTAGCTGGCATAGGATACCAATGGTATAGTTTAACATACATCTTATATGTTTCATTGCACAGTTGGTCGAAATCCTCCAGGTTCACCATGTCTAAGCTGTTAATGATTAGTAAAATTGCAGAAAGGTATTTAACTAATTTTTCGTTGACGCCGAGTACCAACGCAAGTTTTTGTGGCTCCGATAGCAGTTTATGGCATAATGCTCCTGTTGTTGTCGATCCAGCTCCCCCTGTTTGGGAATATCGACGTGTGCCTTGAACTCACGGAGTAGTGCCTCTTGAATTTCTGCTTTTCTCTGTTTAAAATAAAGTTTTTCAGCAGGTTTCCTTATTTGCCACACACGAACTCCCACTCTATACGAAATATGCAACAAGCAATTGAAAATATTAATTGTTGCATGTAGGGGCTGACAACCAAAGCGGAGTGCCTCGTCTGGTGTTGGAAAATCGTTTCTATTTGTTTTATTAAACTGGCTTGGTTTAGCATGACAAATAGGACATGATTGTGACGATTTTGTATCTGTTAAAATATTGAGTATCTTTCCATCGATCAAGGTTTGGTAAAAAATACAATGGACCTTAAGGATTTTACCGTCAGCCAAAAACTCAAAAACGTTCAAATTTTGAATTTGTTCTTTCAAATCGTTGTCGATTTTCAATACATAATCTGCTTGTTCCTTCGCATATTCCAACATAAGTGGTCTTACCGATCGCACTGATTGTGGTGCTTCGTTTTCCCACAAAATTTTTCCGGTTTTGCTTTTCATTTGTAGAGGAGTCATTGTTACTGTAAACAAGGAATGATCGTCTACCATGACTCCATTTTCATCGGCTTGGTTATACACGGATTGTCCCGTTGTCCCATCCATTCCGTAAGAAAATATCATGACGGCTATAAAAAAACATATAAGTGATTCTTGAAAGAAGGTGATACAGCTTTCCCGCAAAAGCGGTAAAAATACTTCAATTTATTAGCTGTTTTGTATCCTATGTGTCTGATTTTTTTCATGTAATTAGAGTCTTTTTCTGAAAAAAATCTGCCCCATTACAAAATAGCCAGAAAATTGCGGTATTTGAGCTTATCTGAATGTTTACCTTCATCTGCTTGCTGAATTATTGAATTATGATCCACTATTCGACTAATTGTGTGCTTCGCGAGTGCACTTATGGTTGTACACGTCTTAGTCGACGTAATTTTTATTTCCGATTTATCCGGGCGGCATTCAGCCTTCGCTGCCACGACCTAACAATATCAAATAAAAGTTTTGTAGCATAAAATAACTATTAAAAGAACTAAATACCGTTATTAAATACCTGATAATAAGATGGGAAAATGTGAACATTCCTTACTTTTGTTTCATTCCTCAATCTTATGTAAGAAGCTTTTGTCAGTGATTCGTCCAACAACAAACTCAAAGCTTCACTTGGCGAAAATAGTTTTGGGATGTCCGTTTCTATGCGTTGCAGAATGTTTTCAAGGTTATCGAAGTTAGCTATAATTTTTTTGATTATCTTATAAAGGCATGAGTTTCTATTTTCCTTTGCTGCATTGCAGACGGACTGCAGAAGGATAAGCTCAGAATTGCTTACTTCTGCGGCTTGACGGCAAGAAATTTTACGTCTTCTTTCAAAGCTCAGGTCATTCAAACGCTTCTTTGGGCGACCTATGGTTAAAAAAAACCTTTTATACATTTTGTCAACAATAGAATAGTGTTTTTTACCTCGAGGAACCATGTTTGAGGATGATGCAATTATCTCAACATCCTGATCATTGGATGTCGTGGGAATGTTTTCCAAAATTTGATTGGGAAGTGGAAATGGTTTATTGAAATATTTTTCGGTATATTTGAAAACTTGTTTTCCGTTTCGTTTATGCTTTATATAAATTCTTTTGAAAAAGCTGCACGTGTCCTTTACAATCGATGAAATGTTATTGGCTTCCTCCGACTTATCATTTTCCTGGACACCATACGCTTTGAACACTGCAGAACATACATTTTCAAATTTTTTACCAGTGTTTCCTTGTGTATTTTTCCATAAAGTAAACAATTTGCGCTTGTCCATTTCTTCAAAATAAGTCATTTCGAAAATTTCCCATGATAAACCTATAATTACTTATATCAATACTCACCTAGGCTATTTCCGACCGTGTCTCTTAATGGAAAAATCACAAATCTATCAGCCACTAACGGATATCGCCACCGTATACGCACAACTATTAGCTCTTCAATAAGCTGATGCGTAGAACAAATGTCATTCTATCGTTTGTATACAAATGAGGGTTGCTAAGATTGCTTAATGGAGTTGGTTAAAAGAATCCACAGCACGCTCAATAATGATAATTGTTGATGCTGCTGATCGAAAGTTTTGTAGAAAAAAAATGCAAAACTTCCAATTCTAAAACGGTTTCTCTATGAAGGGGGACAAGAGGGGACAGAAAATTTTGCAAATATTTTGTAGATAAAAGCTTATACTTTTAGTGTACGTGCTTTGTTTTTGCTAATATTTGCAAATAAGGGAGTGAGATGTCATGAAAAAATGTATTGTTTTAACACTTTAACCTCTATAACTTGTCTTAGGTAATAGCTAGCAAGGATTTTGTACCATTAAAATATGCGTATTTTTATATTCTAAAATTCATTAGAACAAAGATTTCAAATATAAATTCAAATAAAAAAGTTAGAGCAAAAAAACAGTTTTTTCAAGACCCACCCTAAGGAAAGTTAGAAAAACTGTTATAAAACGATACGTAGATGAGATAAAAAGTAAATTTCTTCAGCAAAGTTTCTTCAAATTAAATAATCTTGAATTTTGTAGGAGATTATTCACCGGTAAACCATAACAATAAAAAGTTAGAATTTTTATTATGAGCAAAAACGGACCACCCTAGTCACCATCCAAACCAAAAGATAGATATCATTTTTTAGATCAAACCTTCCGAAGACACCGTGTGTCTAAAGTTAATGGTTTCCGAGTTATCGATTTTTGTCGCGAAATTTGTCCATTCGTCCCATAGTGCATGAATTATTTTTTTTTTTTATTTTATAAATGAATAGTAATCCCCCCCCCCCCCCCTCTCTACCAAATACCCCCCCCCCCTGTCCCCTTATATTTTTTTTTTTTTTTTTTTTTCCTTTTCCCCCCCCCCCGCCCGCTGTTCCCCCTCCCCCTCCCTCTTCCTATAAACAACAACAACCACAAAAAAACAAGAAATAGCCCCCACCACCCCCCACAAAAAACCACCAAAAAAAACCCCCCCCCCCCCCCCCCCCAAAAAAAAAACCACACAAACCCCCCAAACAACCCCCAAAAAAAAACCCCCCCCCCCTACAAAAAAAAAAAAAAAAAAAATTTAAACAAAAAATAAAAAAACCCCCCCCCCAAAGTGTTACACCCCCCAGCCCCAAAAAAAAAAACAAACAAAAAAAAAAAAATTCTATGGGTCATGAATATTATTTCACCACATTTAATAAAAAAAAATAAGTGCAGCACCAATACAGAGCAATAACTTTGCACTTTGACCAAATCTATAGGTGATTGTACTTAAATATAAGGTGCAATGTTTTTTGAGTGTAGATATTCACCAAAGATTTTCACAATGGCGTTTTAATTATCTTTCACAAGGAAATTGTAATGTTCTCACTAGTACCTACTCCACCAGAAAGAAAGTACGAACGCGATTTGAAATGGTTCGAGCCTAAAATTCAAGACGCAATTGCTAGCCAAAGGCTTCATACCTCTTTTACCCTTGGTCAGTTCTGGAGAATGGGATATTTTCTGCATTTTCTTTTGATTTTCATTTTCAAATAGTTCGGCTATTCGAAGGTTAGTGAAAATTTACCACAGCGCACAGCGTTAACACATTTCATTGCAGTCGCCTTTAGTAATGTGACTGATAAAGTTTTAACACTTTCTTAAGAACAACCATACTGGCATATTTCAACATATAGGAAGTCACACTCAGATGGCAGCACAAATCTAATATGAATAAGCTTGTTAATAATGAATGCGTTACTATGGTTATTGTTATTGATTACACTATGAGAGAAGTGCTGTTTAGTTCAAATACTTTTAATTTAACATTGATAGAACCGATTGAAATCTTACATTCGAACTGAAGTTGTGTCCCCAAACTGTTTCAACTTCTTTGCTACGGAACCACTCCTATTAAAAACCCAATTACCTCTATGATTCAATTAATATTTAATCGATTTAAACCTCGCCGATATACTTCCTATCTAATTTACATTCGCAAAACAAGACGCTTCCCTATTTTTAAAAAGATTTATATCGATAGCAAAGGCGGGATAGCATCAATCATCATTATAACGCCACGCCTGCTTCTCCAATTCCAGCCCCGAATGGAAAGTACACAATGCTCGCAGATGGGCTGCTCATCAAAAGGGTATCGAAGAACGATAGCGGCGAGTACACGTGCAAAGCGTTTCAGGTTTCCTCATCCGGCAGCAGCTTCGAGGAGAAAACTATCCGCCTCAACATCAAACGTATGTGTGCCCTCTTCTATCTGGCCCAAGTCTAATTGTCATTCAATTAACGTGAAAATTTGACTCTCCCTCGAAACAGACAAGCCCTACTTTCCGAAACACCGAGGAGGATATTCGTGGGGGAATGTTACCTATGGCTATGTTGGTGGAGCGGTAAATTTGACCTGTGATGCAGTTGCGGAACCACCGGCCACCTTCACCTGGTCATCCAATAATAAAAAGTTCTCACACAAAAACCACATCATCTACAGCGGACAGCACGTTTCCATGCTGCAGGTAAGTGCCTTTCCCGAGTGCCTTATTGCTTAACACAACAGCTGTTGGATTGGGAGCAAGGATGTGGGTTTTCTCCTGTACCTATTTGTTGGAACTATGGGTTGAAGCGATAAGTAGGCGGGTAAACACAATTCTATCGACAGCCTCTTCAAAACGAAGTATCTGATTTTGTAAACTTAAAGGTAAATAAAGATTCAAATGTGAATTTCTCGATATTTCCATGGAAACTAATGCCACCACCACAAAGGATAATATTTGCCTATCATTATGGTGGTGCTATTTTGCGTGGAAGCGCAACGCGTTTCGAGAAATTGACGTTTGAATCTTTGTTTTCCGCTCTGTTCAGAAAATCAGATACGTCGAGAAATAACTTATATCTTTGAAGATCGCAAATCAACTGGACAAACAGAAATACCCATAAAACCACAGGAGTAAAAATTTCTTCCTAAATCGCAAAATGTGTGAGCTTTCAAGATTTTCCAACCTCTTCCACAGATTGTAATCAAAAACAGCACCGTTTTCGGCAAGTACAAGTGCGAAGCAAAAAACGAGCTTGGTACAATTTCGCGGGAAATTCACCTCAAAGAAGGAACCAAACCGGACCCACCGAGCAGGGTAAGTCACTCTAACACTGTCCCTTCCGGGTATTAACGATTCGGTCCCACAATAATTTGCGTTCTCCACAGTTCCAACTGCGCGGTGTCAATTCCGACACACTGGACATAGACGTCGGTGCCACCAAGTCACATGACGTCGATCCGGACCACTCGACCATTATTGGCTATCGCTTCGAGCTAATTCCAACTGAAGAGTACGCCAAGCATCGCAACTGGGAGCGAGCCCATCGACGTGACTTCGACGTGGAGGACGGTGTCACGTACTTGCTGGTGCATCTGACGCCGGATACCCGGTACCTCATCCGGGTGGCAGCACGAAACGCCGCCGGACTTAGCGATTGGACCGAGGTGAAAGAATTCATCACCCACCCACTGCAGCCCCATGGGTTCAATTCCGGTGCTGCCGGACCGGATACGAGCGCTTTCCTCTTTCTTCGACTGCTGACCGCCCTGAGTTCCTTACTGCTCTCGACGGTGGTGAAATTAAAATTTTAACCATAGGAACCGGGTAGGATCCAGTGCAGTGGGAGGGAAGCAGCCAATAAAAAATAGAATTTCAATCATAAGACTACCGGGGAGAATTGCACGTCGAGAGGATATTGACGTCACGTACGTTCACACTTACAAACGCCCACATACACTACCATCACAGACTCGCAAATCAGACAAGAAGCATTTTCGTTTTACTATAGCATTGAAATTCATTGCGAGAAAAAACGATCAAAGCAGGCGCCCGGTGCGGTGTGCTCAGCAAACAAAGTAGACCACAATTTTGCGCTTTTCATGTTTGTTGCCAAACGAACAGTCGAAAAAGCAGTTCCCTTGGCTTACTGCGACACAGAGGAGACAAGGAACACTCGCAGGAACATGCCGCTTAGTCGTTAAGGTGAGGTTAGGTAACACGATTTGCCCCCATCCTCCGCAGGTAGAACGAACTGGTCAGCAGAAGGAGAAAAAGGGGAAACCAGTTTGAAATAGCAGTGAAGCGGCGGAAATCAATGTCGAAAGTAGATTTAATCCGGGAAATGAATTTGCTTTACGGTTGCAATCGATTTGTGCGAATGAAGCGTTGCTGTTTCTATTTCTAGGACATGTTTTTTTTTTTACACAACTGTGCTTCGGAGGAAAGGTTTTGCTAGATGTAAGTGCTTGTTCGTGTAGGTAAAAATTGTTGAAGTGAATCATTGACGAATCTATATTTGTGTTACAGCAGGTTGGTGAGTATAGTTCTAGGGTACAATTGAGGTTCAGTGTTCAAATTTAGGTTGTTTTCTGAGTCGCAACCAAAATCGCATCCATCCATTTCCCACATTACAAGCGCTTCCAGCCACGTTTGTTGTCAAATTAAATTGTCCAAAGAACAAAAATCAATATTGTCCAACGACAAACATTTAAACGCAAAGCAAACGGCTTACTGGGATGTGCTTTTTTTTTTCATGACACCTACCAAAACAAAATTCTGGACCCAACAAAAGCAATGGCTTATTGCGCTGTGCCATCATTTTTGTCAATGGATGTGTAATAAAGTTACTGTTGCTATTAATAAAACAACCCATATGTATAAATCATGCTTCGAACGCGTAAAAACCGGCGCTTGAAAAAAACAGAACAGGATTTCTGGATCATTTTACGTACCCTTTGGTGGGTACCCAGCAGATAGAATTATTGCATCATTTTGATGACCGAAAAAAAAGCAAATTGGAGAAATATAAATAATAAACAAATGAATACAATATCTCGGGGCACCAAACAGAATGAAATGCGCTTTTTCCTTTTATCTCGCATCCCTCGTGCTGCAGCCTTACGTACAGTTTCAAACACAACAACCGTTTTTTTTATTGCCCTACTGAGATCCTCTCATTGCGCGTTATCGTTTGCCGGCTGGCTGCTGAATGTGGTAGAATTCATCGAGGGAAAAAGCTCAGTTTTTCGCCTTTCCTCGCCAAACACTGCAACCGGTTTTCCCATCTATCCAATTATGTATGCCAATATGTGTTGGTGCAAATTGTGGAACTGAAAAGAGAAAAACTATCACGCAAAGACTACGGACTGGGTGGAACGCTCTGACGTAACATCATCATCCAATTTAATTTATATTCCAATGCATCACACGCTTCTGCAGCGTCGCAGTGCACTGTTGTAGTCATTGCTGAACGAAAAATGCAATTTATCATCGTTGCGGATGCACACATCAGGATCCCGAATGCACCCCACACGGGTGATGGGGGAAATCCTGAAAGTTTCAAAAAATTTACCCAGCATCATCAGTTCGGCTAGTTCTATTCACAGCCAGTAGGGGCGCTGATTTCGCGCAATTAGCTCACAATCTAAACTATCACGCAGCAACCAGGCGAAATAAAAAAAAAAAAACGAAATATTGTGAATGGCGGTTGTCAAATTTTCCACAAAATGTATAGAGCGACGTCATTCATGATTTTATTTTCGATGTCAGCTGTCATCGTCCACTCTCGGGGCGATAAAAATATTTCCAGTGCTACCTACTGTGCATTTGAAAAATTTTACTCTGTGAAAGGATCAGTTCGGTAGATGAGCGAAGCTGAATAGATATTTGCTGTGTGTAGTGGAAGGGGAAGGATCAATTTGTTTTATACGCTCTTTTCGATAGAAACTAAGCGAGCGTTTAGCTAATAGTGGGCAGTAAAACAAACAAAAGAGGATGAGAGCTGGAATTTCTGCTGTAGAGGCAAGGAAAAAATAGAAGTATTCTGCTGTTTTCAATTGATTAATCTATGAAAAATGTATTTAATCGTTATCCACGTGGAGGGATTTGTATTGGCATTTTGGCAGTTAAGATTTGTAGAACATCTTAAAACAAGACTGTTCTCAATGGAAGTTTGTAAGGGCATCTTCAACTGCGGTCCAAATCGTGGTTTGGATTAATTTTTTAGACCAAACGCAAAAACATCGCTGCCTCGGTTTTGTAAATTTTGTTTTAAACCGGATCTATTTTGCATCATTTGAAAACTGTGAAAACTGTTATGAGTTTTGATCTATTCTTACAGAGAGTTTGAACAAAAAAAAAATACCGTTCCAAAACACTCCACGCTGCTTGATAATACCAATTAATGAGTAAAACTTCAGCTTTTACAATACAAAAAAGTATATAATCTACCGTGTTGTTTACTAACGCAAACCAACAAATCATTGAAATACCGATGAACCAAATGTTTGTTACTTTTTAGTTGTTGCAGATATTGTTCCGGTGTTTTTCGTTCCGGAAAAGCATTGAGGCTTGCTGAGATATATTTATGAGCCAAAAAGTGGCCATGTTTTGAAGCGGGTGATGCTGTCGCCAGACAGTAAGTGGTGTTGCTTGCCTCGGATGCCGATAATTTCCTCAAGTTGCTCTCGGTGCTAGCAAATTGCCCTTTTCGTTTTATTCTTGAATAACGGATGGTTCTCTTCGTTTTTTACAGCACAGCATTTTCAGGGAAATGCTGGCTAATTTGAAATGAGGAGGCTCCCAGAAGTGTGACTAGTGTGGGTTTTACGACTAATTTGGTGGCAAATTCCGATTCCGAATAGTATTTCGATTGCTTGGAAATGAAAAGGAATGGAATTTTGTGAACAATCGTTTTATTGATGGATTGGTCATGAAACTTTCAAGAAGCCTGTTGTAAAGGGTGTCCACAGTTATATTGCACCACTTTAAACTCGTCCTCAAAAACAAGTCTCTCAACCGATTGTCATGAAATATTCAAGGGATAAAATACAATGTATAATCTTGGTTAAGGTATTTTTATTTCACTGTATTTCTTTACCAAATCCAAAAGCCCGAACTTTCTTCTTAATACCACAAATAAGATTTTGTAAAATGCTTGAACCGACATTTTTTGCGCTTTCAACCATGACTTCAACATTTCCGGTTCTGTAGTGACAACCTTAGGATGCTTACAAAGTTCGTGCTTCATTATAGCCCAATATTTTTCAATTGGCCACAACTCTGGAGAGGAGTTAAGATCCTTCGGAGTTAAGATCCTTCGGCATGAAATTGACACCATTCGTCTTGTACCACTCCAGAACATCCTTGGAGTAGTGACAAGAGGCTAGGTCCGGCCAAAAAATTGTAGGAACGTTGTGTGTGTGTTCATGTATACTTGACCATTTACAGTTGTGACAACTTCAAAGGCTTTCTCCGTTTACCACACGAACAAATCCCCTGCCAAATCATGAATTTCTTGGGGAACTTTGAAATTTGCTGATTCCTGAGAGACTCTGGAACATCGAACTTGTCTTTCGCAGTCACATACTGGTTGCCGGGAATTTGTTTGAAGTCCGCTTTTACGTGTGTTTCATCGTCCATGATGCAGCAGTGTGGTTTCGTCAACATTTGTGTGTACAGCTCCTATTCTGTTTTTCATTGCGGTTTGGAGCTTTCTGAACTTCAAATGAACGGAGCCCGGCTCGTTTCTTGGCTTTCTGCACGAAACTTTTGGTCAAGTGCAGCTTTTTCGCGACATCCCGAACGGAACAGCTGGGTTTGCGTTTGAAGGCAGCAACCACTCGCTTGTGATCCTTCACACAGTACGGAACCCTTTTTCTCCGACTCACCTTCTTCCAAACGACAGTTAAACGTTTCCCGAAACGTTTTATGACACGAAACACTGTAGACTGGTGAATTTTCAACATCTTTCCGATGGCGAAAGAAGTGGGTTGTCGAGGTGCGTGTGCAAAATGTTCTCGCGCACTTGCTGTTCCTTCGACTCCATTGTCTAAACTACGACACATTTCACAATGAAACTCACGCAGTGTAGAAAATACACGCTGAGGTCATTTTACCCAAAATTTCGTTGAAATTAACCCAAAGGGCAAAATGTTACAGCTTATTGAAAGTGATGCAATTTAACTGTGGACACTCTTTATAGAAACTGTTGTACTTGATACAATATTCAAATAGTTCTTTATTTCTTGAAATCTTAATACAGAATGACACATTGGCAGTTTGTTGCTACGCGTTGACAGGCTGTCCACGGTAACTGTAGTTGCTTGTTGTCCGACTGCTATGCTAGTGTCCAACATTCCTCCCTTCTTATTTCCAGAACAGGTATGGTTCAAATCTTGAACGTTTGAGGTTGATGCAATGGGGTCCTGGTCAACTTGATTTAGACGTTGCTGGGAGTGCGGCTCAGATGTTTTTGAGGATTGTAGACCAAACATGTCCACCAGCATATCCAGTGGTGTCAAATCTGTTGCACTTGTTTCCTCTTCACTGAAACGCATCTTGCGTTAGTTGGTGTGTGATCTGATAAGCTTCCTCCGTCCATGCTACTCGTCCAGCTCGTCGTGGTTGACACGACCGATGACTTCAATTATAACGCCGGGAGCCCACTGCCACTTGTTGTTGCTGCTGTAGACCTTGGCGTACACCTTGTCACCATTACGCAAATCACGAGGAGTTGCGCAGTGCTTCCGATTGAACTGTTTGTTCTGGCGATGATTGATGAGTACAAGGCTTCGGTTGATTGTGGTGAACGAGATCCAGGGCTGTCTTCATGTTTCGACCAAGCATCTGCTGCGAAGGTGTCTTGCCATTCAGAACACGACTGGGGGTAGTCCTGTATACCTGGAGAAAAGTCTGGAGCGCAAAACGAGTCTGGCATCGGGCTTGAGAAAGAGTTTCGCCTTCATCTTCTTGCAGAGTCCAAGGCCGGGCTTGAACACTTCTGGAAACGCAGCTTTGTTTCGTTGGATCTGATTGTCTTGACTAGCAGCAACATGGATCTGGTTACCAATTGCAGACAGCAGAGTGTCCCATAGTCCGAATAGCTCTATCCAGTCCAGACCGAACAGGATGATGCAACTGTTGGTCACGTAGAAAGTTGCGATTTCGGTGTCACCTCCGAGTGTGACTGAACATTTCAGTTCTTCAAGTAGATGAAGAGGATTACCCGATGCTGTCCTGGCACTCCGTGTAGTAGGAGTCAGTGATGGCGCCCCAGATTCTGGCTCCACTGCTTTTTCGAAATTATTGAGATATCTGACGCGGTGTCCAACTGGAGGGTGACTTGAGACCCGTTGATGTCCACCGCCAGGAACTTCCGTCTTGAAAAGCAGCTAACCTGGTTGATGCAGAATATTTCGTTGACATTCTTCTTCTTCTTTTGCGCCGCCATTGAAATGTAACTGCCACAATAACCCACTTTGTGGCCGGTTTGCTTGCAATCACGACAAACATACAAACGGATTTTACCGGTGGAGGCTTGTTCTGTTGACTGCACAGATTGAGCTAACCAGTTTCTTCTGTTACAACATGGCAGCATCGTGCTTGAGGTTAAGAAGACGATGGCACTCCGTTATGAGCGATTCTAGGGTGCATTCACCTTCCGCGATAGCCTCGAGCTTTGGTAGGAGTCTGATTCGGATGTAAGCGTCCTTCAAAGATCGTAACACACAGATGAAAATCAGGCCTTTGAACTGATCCGTCGTGATATTGTTGAGCTCAAAGTCTTCACAGCACCTGTTCACCGTTTCAGCGTACACACTACTAAAATTTCATGTAAATTTCTGTCTCCTGAGACCGACACATGAAGGCCAGCGCACAATGGATCCGGATAACAATCCGGATTTTTGACAGCTGTTTTAAATGCATGGAAGTATATGGGACAACGCACATTGCATCCGGATTGAGTTTGCGGTTCAGTACTAAACTGTACTAAACGCAAACTCGTCCGCAAACCTATCCGCTAGTTTTGACAGGTAGCAAAAATTGCGACTGACTTTACGGAAAACAGCGAAAATTTAACATCTGAAAAAAAGTTTAATACTAGAGTGCTTTTAAGTAGAGTGACGACATATTACAGTTTCGAACATATTGTCGTCCGTTTCGTCACTCTTTCCTATACACAACCTTCGAAAATCAGTTGGTAGCATTTAGCTGTCCAAATGACGAAGGCAGAATCATAACAAAAAATGAAAATTAATTGAGTAAATATTTTTCGTGATTTCTACTGGATCGATGTTCCTGGGCTGATTCCGACCACAAGGAGGCTGTCTGGCCTTCTTCACCCAACGTCAATCCCAGCAGTGCTTAGGAGCAGCTTTAATCCGTGACACAAAACTTTCACCTTTGCGGAAGACCTGTAACTTTGGCATGGTCATGACTCCGATACGTGAATTTGGTAGGTTTACCAGGTATACGATTGGAACGAATTAGAGTCTGGATTTCTAGTGATTGCAGAGCTAGCCGCTTGTTTTTAGTGGCAAGGCAGGATCGGTTGGCAGCTTTTTTTCTTTGACTTTTCCATATAGGCTAAGACCATGATTGGTCCAACTCGCTGGTGGCTTAATGGCAGTTTGATTAGGACTTACCAAAGATTTATGGACTTCTGTCGGAAAGGCGTCAAAAAAAAATCCTTGTGAGAACTAGAATCGGAGATCAGAAAATGTATCACGTCCTTGACTTCAATAGGATTCGTTAAGGTGACTAGTGGCAATTAAATTTTGGTTCCAGCCGAATGCTAATGCCGAGTGAGTGAAATGTTTTGATGTGAGGTGCTGCATGCTTCGTACATACTACTGCCGAAGTTGCTGATAAGGACAATTATTTCAATGTGAGCCGGGTTATCATTGGATTTGCAGGCCTTGGCTGGACATGATCGTTCTAGGAAATCCCAGGGAGAAATAGTTTAGGGGGTTTTAAGAAGTTTGTTTGTCCGCAGTATGAAAACATCATCAAACGCAGAGTGAAACAGATTTTCGGGCAATTTTGTTTGACATTTTGAAGAGAGACCCATTTACACGCCAACATACCTCCGGGGGATTTCCTTTTGCGATCTTGTTCAGCCAAGATCTGCAAATCCTTTCAGTGTCCTCAAAATACTGAAATGAAACTTCAGCAGTAGCCATTTTTCAGAACTTGCTAAACCTCACATCAATACTTCCACTCACCCAGGATCACTCTTCGGCAACGGATAACACCAATTTCTATTCTGCTTTGAAAACTTAATACAAATCAATTGGTGAATCAATGTTGTTTGGAGAACACAAGAAGTTGTAAAGTGATACTGTTTTCAAAATTGTCCACGGTATACGAATGCAATCTTAGAATGCCTTTATTTTGCAAATGGAGCATTTTTATTAAATTTGGGCACTACTTAAGTTCGATAAAAGCTGAATTCTATGCATATAACAAAAAATCTGAAATTTGATTTTATTATTATGAATTTATGAAAATAATGAGTTTGTTAAATGGATGGATTGCATCTCAAATGGTAGTAGTTTGTACATATAGTAGACTGCCGTTTTACTCATAGTTGTCCTATGTTACTATCCACGAAAAAATCAAAACTGAGGTCAAATTTTCTCACAATTATCAAAAAAAAAAAATCATTATGCAAAATATTCTATGGTTTCTATGGATCTAATGAATTCTGGGATGTCCTTCCAATAGTTCAACATGAAATACTTCATTGGAAGAAGTTTTCTAGCAACTACTATAGAATTCTATGACGCGTTCAAGTTTCCAGTGGACAAATTGACTTGAGTTTTGTTTTTTGGAGAAGTAACATGGGACAACTATGCGTAGCGCAATAGAGTAATGTCGTTTTTCGTGCAAAATGGTTCGGTATTTTGTAGTACTTCTCGAATTGTAGTAAATGAGGTTCAATGAAAGCTCGAAACATATCGTAACCTCTTTTTGATCTCTTACTAACTGAACCTGGTGCGAGCACTGCTACGCTGGCTACTAAATGATTTTTTTTTTAATAGAACTGGCACGTTTGTGGTTGTTTTTCGGAATGAGTTATTTTCTTGACTAAGCCGGGGTTCAAACTTCTATCAGAACAAGCATTTTACCCGAGAAATACACATTACCGTTATCTGGATCGTAGACGAACTCCCGGATGTTAGAAGCCAGAGATTTGATGATAAACTGGAGGAACCGCTTTCTTGAATGCCGAAGCGTTCCATCATCTCGTCGCCAAATGTTGTACTTGATACAATATTCAAATAGTTCTTTTTTTCTTGAAGTCTTAATACAGAATGAAACATTGGCAGTTTGTTGACTGTTGACTTTTATATGTCCGGTTGCTACGCGTTGCCAGGCTGTCCACGGTAACTGTAGCTGCTTGTTGTCCGATTGCTATGATAGTGTCCAACAGAAACTTTCGGCAAGTTGACTGGGGATCAGGATATTCGAATTCAGGCTTATCTTCGGGGGAGAGGATACATTTTACTATGCCAGTTTTGATAAGCTTTCTGGGGGAAACCGATGATATCTTGAAGATAGATTCAATTCGTATTTCGTGGAGGGAAAGTTCGAAAACTCTTTGATTTTTCCAGGAATCGTTTTTAAACATTATATTATTCAATTGCATATTATAAAGCTTTTATACAGTCTCGGCAGTTACATGAATTGGTCAGAACATATATAAGCTTCTAGAAACTAAACGAACTCTTTGAAAATTATTTTCTGAATTACTATAAACTTCAGAATATCTATGAAGATTGGGTGGAAATCTAATGAAATTGACAGAAGTTGATTAGGCACGGAAGTTGAATAAACTTATTGAAAGTTTCAAGATAATCATGAAGTTTGCTTACTCTCCGAAGAGAAGTGGTGGAACTTCAGAGAAGTTTATTGAATTGCCGTAAAATTCTCAACGTTTCTGGAAACTTGGTTGAACTTCCAAAAAGTTTGCTGATCATCCATGGGATAAAAACAACTTTTTGGAAATAACCGTAACTTTGAGAAGCAGATTTAGCTTCCCAGAAGTTATTTGGTCTCCCAGTTGATACATCTTCCATGATAAAGAGCAGAATATCACAAATATTTCAATAATTTACAAGACATTGCAAAAAAATCAGGGAAGTTAGTCGATTTGCTAAACTTTTAATAAGTTGGTGGAATTTCTGTGAAATAATTAGCATTTCCAAGATGTTTTTAAACCTTCAGGCAAGTATTCCTCGACGTCTGCTAACGACGCACTACTGGCAGTAAAAATTATTTGGTCAAACCAATCCAGGGCAAACAGTTTGTGAAAAATGTACGATCTTTGATAAAAAAAAAAGAACTTTTGAGCTCTGATGTTGAATGATTGACAGGATGACAGGTGTTGGCGGGTTTAACAACAAGAAATACAACACCGGTGCGGGGAACGCGAAGTTGGTCTATTTTTGCTGGTGCTATTCAAGTTTTGCTGATGCAAATCAAGTATAAAGTGGTTTCAAAAATAGACCACCGCTGAAGATGCCCTAAGTTATGCATTTTAATGTACGCTAATTTGAGATTCCAAAATCGTGCAAAATTTTTTGATGTTAACAAACTATTTGGTTGAGCTTTTTTTAATCCCAGCTACCTAGCCACTTTATAGTACATCGAAAGAGCCTATGCCCAACGACATAGTAACACAATGATAACTAAAACGGAACGGCAAACGGCGAATTTGACGGTTGTTGCAAATGACTTCGAAATGTCCAATTAGAATCGGCTTGGATTATAGTGTTTCTGCTTTTGAAGAGCTTAAATCAGTGATACACATCCGGTCCCACGATGTATCTGACACAGGGTATTGCTCGCGGTTATGGGATAGGGAAGATACCAGGAGAAAGAAGAAAGGAGAGAAGGCATAATTATTTGGTAACATGCAATGCACATGTGAGATATTCATGGTGATATTCTCACAATGGCCGTTCTGAATAGTTCGACGGATGCATATTAGAGATCATTCTCGGTTCCATTCTCGGTTCCATCACGTTTATTTATAGAAAACAAGAGACATTTTACTGCGTGCTACATTAGGGAATATCAGCGCAATGATCCTCCATCGCATCTTCAAGTGATCATTACAAGGTGTTCATTTTTGAACATTAATGTGATAATGATAATTTCACTTTTGTACGTTAATTATGCGGTCGTATCTTGTGACTCTACAGATTTTTTGGTTAACTCCAACTTACTTGTATGATCCTCCACGAGGCCCGTTTAATCCACGCATTTTGCAGACTAGCCCAGAAGTCGCTTTTTCATACAAATCCAGAGTTAACTGGTCAGGTCGGATGGTTTCCAAAGCCGTGAATATTGAACTGTACGAATTCGGTAGCGATATCAACAGCTGACAAACGTCATCTTCTTTTCAATTTTCTCTCCGGCAGTTTTCCTTTCTTGCAGTACATTTTAGAACCGCAGCAGGTTTACTTTCTCGTTCTCAGTCGTTATTCAGTCACAACTCCTGAAACTACCTACTTCTGCAAGGATAGGATCCTGATTCCGACACGCTCGAATGCGTTCTTCAAAGCGTACAATGCTTTTTTCGACGTCCGTTTGCCCTTTGCGTCGTCCAGTCATCTACTATTTTACAATATTTTACACTTCCGGACCTTTCCCATGCGCTAGTCGTGCATCTTCTTTTCTTCGTCTTCTGTGTAGTATTACACTTATTCTTCTTCTTCTCCTCCACCTTGACAGCTGCTGAATCTTCCGGGAGTTCCCCCTCATGCTCCTCGTCCTCGATGGCCTTTTCAGAAAGTCCAGCAGTTTTGTGTCCTCCAGAAGAAGCTCAATTCGAATTTTCCAGTTCCCGGAACTAAAGCCTTTCTTAGCTTATTTTGAAAGCAACGAAAAAAATGTAAAAGAACGTTTTAGACTTTTCAAACTATCGTTTTACGAAAGCAAGACTAGTTTATTGGGTCAAAACTTGAGTAAAAAGAGTGAAGTTATAATTCGAAAAAGCATAGCCAACCACGATCAAAGTATTATGGTTTCAGTTGAAAACCGAATTTATCGACTAGCGACAATTGATTTTACTCTCGTTCAGTACGTTATACCTCATTTTGAAAGTAGTAGCAGCTGTATGGCGCATTAGATGCGCAAGAAATTTACGTGAAATCATCGTGTCTAAAATGTTTAGGAAATTGAAAATTACGTGGTAGTGAACATCTATAAATTTATTAAAAATGTCTCAATTGCTTCGGAATTAATTGGCTTTCCTGATAGTAACCTAATTTTGTTGATTATCGTTGAATTAATGACATATTTGGTATAAAGGTCGAATGAAGGAGCTAGGCTTGGGAAACATAACATCTTGAAACAGAATGTGTTCAAATTCTGGAAGGCTGGCTCCACAGTGAAGTGAAGGGTTTCAAAATTCGCACCCGCCTATTATTCACAGCGTAGCTAACATTCGGTCTGTAGCCATAACTTCGGTATTGATAGCGTGCTTATATAAATCATTTCAATTCAAAAAGGGCAATATGCTTTAATATTCCAATTCAATCACTTTGAAGTTAGAAATGATATATTAATCATTCTTCAAATAAGTTTTTTTTTCAGAAAATTTCATAGCAACCCGATATTTTGAATCGCGATAAAACACATCGCGACGTTATTTACTTGTGTTCGGTAATAACCATGGCAACCTGCATCGATTACTGAAACATCCCCGTGACGCAATTAACAGACTGAAAATTACATGAATCCGAACACTGAACCGCAAACACTCGAACGAAACTCTTCAGCCGTGCAGAAATTAATGTGCCATTTTTTTAAAACGAGGTGCTAAATGAGAACCGCTGTTCAACAAGTGTTGGAAGCTACCAGCACTAATATCATTAATCAACAAAACGGTGGCAACAGCAAAAAAAAAAATGACATCAAACAATTCAGAGAGAAGCCCTAATAATCGTTATTATTTTATAGTCTTTATGTATCTCGTCAGAACATAGCTGCGGGCATAAATTTGTTCATCCAGCACCCACCTATACTCGAAAAAAGTCTATTATTCTTCATGTTTATCGGGTCTCACAACGTTAACAGGTAGGTAAATATAGGTTATTAAAATAACACACCCTATTAAACTCCGCGGACTTTTGGCTCATCGTAATGACCAATTACTGCCGTTGACTTCCAGTGGGGGGGCATTATTAAAAATCAGTTAATTACCGTCAGCAAACAAACACCTTTTGCCAAGCCAAACCAAATCGAAACTACCACCATAATGGTAAATGGGTTCATCGTAGGCGTGTTAACATGATTCCAGATTGGCCGTGAATCAATAACAATAAATCGAATTTATACACTTAGTTAAGCAGTAACGTTCATTATGGGACTGATTATTTTTAAACAGGAAGGTGGAAAAGCATTTATTTGAGCTCGACAAGAACACACAACCCGTTAAATCAAACTTATACAATTCAAGTAATAAACTGTGTCAAAACTGTCAGCAGTAGAATAGGAGACTTTTTTTTATTGCATTCAATTCACATGAAACTTATTAAAAGGACAGGATGTGTTAGATGAAAATGAAAATCGATGATAATCTATTGAAATTTAGAGCAACAAAGCTAGTTAAATGACTGTGTATAAAATTTATATCGTACTGTACTAGATTTTAATTAATTTAATGATAAGCATTGTGAAATGAAGAAAAAAGAAATCAAACCGCAGCAAAACAGCAAAAACCACAATTCCATAATAACTAAACACAACCACATTCTCTACACACATCGATAAAAGAAAAAAAAAAAAGAAAGAAAAATAAAGAACCTACATTACCGTAAGAAAAAATCACGTGTTTCTCTTTTCTGCATTGTACTTTACGCATCACAAATCCTGTCGCATAATGCAAGGCATCGCTTTACCCGTTCTTGAAGGATGTCGAGAAAATAATGGAACCATCTAGCCGTCGTTTTAACATACAAGATCTCAGCATCCGACCACATTTTTTCAATTAGAGTCGAGCCAATTCCAACCTACGACTTGTGTTCGCAATTCATCGAACGTGTACGTGCAAAAATCACCTATCACAGCAGTTCAATCCTTCTGCACCATTCACGAACCCAGGCGTTTGCTCACTGCTTCTGTCTATTCTGCTACAGGCATCCACCGAATACGAAAATCGGTGGTACAAACCACCCAAGTATACCCGCATAACGAAAAACAATTTGCTATAAAGTTACAACTATATTTCACATTTTATGTTATAGTTATCAAATAGTTTAATTTCATTTTCACCATATAACCTCTACATTAACACATATTGTTAATGTATGCTATATTGTCTTTGAAAGGTTTTTTACTGTCTGCACTCGGTCTGGATTATATACCAACTTTTTGGCATAGAGTACAGCAAAATATTTGTTCGTGAAAATTGCCATTTTTTTATGGTAACCTAACTTAACCGCCTATTCAGCATATTGTTATTTGGCCTTTTACCATCTGACATATTGTTAAAACTGAGATTGTTAGTTTATAGTTGTGAATTATAAGGGTAAATGTCGTAACAATTACGGAAACGGTCGTCAACAATAAGGGAAATGGTTCAGAAATGGTTTGTACTTATGCGGGAAGTTTTTGAATGGTCGAAAACAGAGCTTCATAAGTTACCGGCCAGCTGAGAAATTGCGGTGGATTGACTGCGTTACCGACTTACTTACTTGAGAGATGCCTGTACGTATTTAACACTCAGAGCACGTGTCCTTCGCCCACTGCTGCGTTAGTTTTTGCTTGCTCGAAATGTCATACGGAGATGAACAGATACGAAACCCGAAAAAACTGGAATTAATCAAATGTACTCAAGTGCATGCTTGTACTACTGGCTTCAAAAACACTCAAGAAATGCTCCTGGCTTCGAAAACAATCAATCAATATCCGCGGGAGTGCAATAAGAAATTAAGAGAAAGCAATAAACAATCAATCAATATCCGCGGGAGTGCAATTTAAGAAAATAATGAGAAATTTGTAAGTTCATCCAGATAACGCCTAATCTAGCCTGTGAAAAAAATTGCACAAAAAATTTCGGAATTAACAGGCAAATTTAGGAGTTTAGAACAATTATTTTTTTCTGTGTAATTGTGAAAATACACGTTTTAATTTTCTAGCTAATTATGGGAAATTGTTTGCAAGTTCGTTTTACAATTAATTGTTAAAATTTACATGAAATTGCCCATTGCTCTTTTGACAAAGGACAATAAAGAGGAACCTTCACACGGATGCCTAATTTTACAACCGAAATTGCAAGATTAAAGAACTCTTCATTTGACGAACTATGTGTCTCCCGAATAATATTGAACTTTTCCAGTGGGGCAGGTGCTACCCGATAGATCATCGACATAGCATAGGCCAGGGACCTGATAACCCTATCCTATTTACTACGACAGTATGCAACATCGCGGGCCTTATTTGAATAAGGCCAATCTGACGTTTGTTACTACGGGTACGGTTAGTAAACGGCATGGTTTACTAATAATGAATCTTTTGACGTTACGTAAAAAAAAGATTTCGTGTAAAATTATGTCTCCTAAAACTGACACATACGCCGAATCCCAAGTAGCAATTCAAATGCAAATTGGTTTTATTCATGTTTTATTGTAGTTTTATCAAAGCATTATGGAGTTCATCCGGTTTTATCAGAGCATTTTCCAAGTTAAGGTGGTTTTAATTCATTAACAGTTCTTAAGAGTGATTAAAGAACACTTGAAGAAACCTCCATAAAACTATATCATTTATAAGAGTAATTCACCTTATAAGTAATTTTATAAGATACTTGATACCCCTCTCAAGACATCGTTTCGCAACTTGCATAAAACCTTATAAAAGTTTTGTAAAAGTTTTATGACATTCTTCTTTAAGATGAATGTATCTTGGAAATGCTGCCATAAAACTCTCATAGAACCATTTGATTTTAAATAAGAGCACATATTCTTGAGAAAGAACATTGTGTGAAAAATAAACAAACTGTCACAATGGACGCCCACAGGTGGAAGAAATTAAAAACCAGCGGATCGTTCAAGCGGAAATTCAATAAAACCTATCCAATATATTGAACACTCCTTCATCTCAGCCACCAACGACAATTTTTTTTTTTACCATTCCATTGGATTCGCAGCCTACTGAGACTAACTTATCAAAAGGGTCTATGCGTTATGCGTAAAATGAATAAAATTAAATGTTGCAATGTGTCGCCAGTTGAAAATCGAAATGCATAACTCATGATATTTGATTTTATGCCAGTTAAACCTAACGTCTCAGGTAGTGCGTTATATGGCGCACCACCGTGGAAATACAGCGCTGTACTTTTGACGTAAGGTTTAATGTGCACTACGATTGTAAAATTTTATGTTAATTTTGAATTCTCCCGAGTCGTGCATTTCAGTTCCCAATAGGCTACACAATATTTACTCGTTGCAGGTAAAAATTAGTATATCATCTGAGCGAAAATCGATTTTTCCCATGATCCGCACGTTTTATCCAAAGTCGGAAGTAGTGCGCTGGAATCGCTCAGTGATCCACTACACAGTGCACTTCTTCCAACGCTAGGTTCGGCGTACAGATCAAGAGAAAAATCATCTTTCGCTCAACTGATGTTTCAGCCATCGACGCAATATTATTATCTGTTCTTCTTCCCAAATCCATTGTTAGCATATTCAAGTTAGAGTTTTTTTTTCAATGTTTCAATCGCCTTACGCTGGTGATTAAAAACAATAAATTATAAGCTGTAATGATGAACAACAATTATGCATAGGCACTTTTGATTTGAACGTTCACATTTTCTTTGTTTATGGTTTGCTTTCTCCACACTGATTTTATGGCTATCTTACGAAAGACTTGTTTACCTTGAGCAATTCAAACAAGTTTTATGCAAGCGTTACTCCTCTTTTTCAAGAATAGAACAAGTAAAGATGAACTTATCGTGCTCCTAAAAAAATCTTGTTAGTCTTGTGCAAGAAGTATTAGTTTTATATGCGTTTTATGGTAGTTTTAGATAAAACCATTGAAAAAATGGCGAGCGTGGCTATTCTGGATTCCCTCCGAATGGTAGGCATTTACATATGTATGAAAAAAAAAAAACTCTCGTTTTTCCAATGCTGTTTAAAATACATTTTGAAACTTAAAATGAATTGTAGACACAATTTATTCAAGATCTAACAATTTATCAGCCTTGTCACCTAATTGTTGAATTTTCAAGTATTTTTTATTTTTCAAATAAATCAATGGTCTAGCAATGATTCCGTGGCGCATTAAAATTTTCGAACTTTTATGTTATAAAACACCAATAAACTGAACGTCACATGAAAAATTTATCAATTGCAGGCAAAAAACTCATGCATTTATGGTCAATTTTACAATTATTTTACATACGTATCCATGGAAAAGAAACATCATATGTGAATCGATGTTTTTTTTTCGATTAAAAAAGTCCCCATTCAGCAGAACGAATCCAAAAATGGAATCTTCGAAACATATTTGTGACGGACTAGAGGTGTTCTTAGAGAAGAAAATCATAAAACCACCAAAACTTGTGGTAGTTTTATCATAGTTTTAAGCATGTCCTGCATATCATTACAAGTGTGTACCGATAAAACTATCAAGTTTTAAGCGAATCTTGGGAAATAGTCTTGAGAACCTCCTGTAGTATGGGCCTTTTTGAACTTATGAGGGTTTTGAACTTCTTCAAGTGTACCTTAAAATTGAATGTGTTACTTGGGATACGACGTACATACGACAGCACACGACGAAAGATGTGTTTAGTTGAATTTATTTTCTCATCTCTTTCAACTCATTTTTATGTGCTAAAGAATGATTGCATGTGTTGGTCTTAGAGGACAGACATTTACATGACATTTTGGTAGTGAGTTGCATAGGCCGCACTGATGAAAAGAAACATTTTATTTTCTGGGTTATCTAATGCACATAAAGGGAATGCTAGATTCGGCAGAAAATAATGGGATATTTTATGTAAATTTAAGCCAGATAATGCCTAAATCCAGCCTGTTGTATGAAAGATTGCAAACAATTTCGTTGTTTACACCTCCTCTGGCTTGGAATTAAACGAGGAAAAATTTTTCGCGCCTGTTGAAATTAATAATTTTTTTCTGTACGATAGACTCGTCAGCGAAACGAACCAGATGTCATTCTCTTTCTCTCGTCAGTCATCACCGAACACAGTCAGGGTTGCCCCATGCACAGATTTATCTAGATTGACACAGATTTTTTTCGTTTTTTTCATACAGATATCTGTATGTAAAGATTACAGATTTTTGAGAAAAACCCAGAATTTTAAGATTTTTGGCAATTGTCTTTACACTCAAAAACCTCAAATTCGAAATAAGAGTATAGTTTAGGATCCAACATTTTATAAATACTACTTTCAGTATGATGTTTAGGCTTGAAGCAAAATAAAACATTTGACACTGACACTACAGTGACAGATGACAGTATGAAAGTCAGTTTGTGTGTGTGCCCTAAATGATTTCTCCATTAATTTTTTGATTATATTATGTTTGATAATTTTTGAAGAAAATTTCATAAAATTTCTCAAGATTCTCGGACATTCCTTTAGACATTCCTTCTTGCGTTTCTACAGGTATTCTTCATACGTTTGTAGGCATTCCTCCAGGGATTCTTTCATGAGTTTCTTCTGACATTGCATCGGCAGTTTTTTCAAAACTTTCTTGTGATGAAATGTTTGGAGGAATCCCTGATCTTGTGAAGTTTTGTGATTTCAATCACTGGAGGACACCTGGAGGAACTATACTAAAACTAAACATTTTTTCCTTCAGTAATTCTTGGAGAAGATCCTGATTTGTTGGAGAGATCTAAGAAGATTTTTTTGCATGAGCTCCGTAATCTCATCTATTGAATTCTTAACTTTAAAAATTCTGAATCATTTTTCAAATTTTGTCTACGACGCCTGCAAAGATTCTTACTTATAGTTCTCCAGATATTACTACAATATTTTTTTTGTTTGTTTCAAAGTTGCGCAAGAGATTGTTCGAAAAATTTCCGTAGAATTTATTGCAGTGATTTCTACAAAAATACTATTCTTCTAATGTAGAAGTTTTTTTATGCATTCATGCAGAAGAACTTCGGGAAGTTCGAATTATGTTCTCGATAGTTTTTTCTGCTATATGAAGCATATTTATTTCGTTCGTGATTTTTTGTTATCTTTAATATAATCTTGCAGTACGAAAACCTATACATATTTTGCGCAATTGATAAACAGTTGCAGATCGATGGCACCGATTACAAAAAAAAATGGTTTGTGGGCTTTGGATCAGATGGATCTTCGGTAATTATGGGTTCTGACCGATCCATCAAGAAGCTGCTGAAACGTCACTGTCCTCATTTGATAATTATCAAATGAACTTGCCACTTTTTGGCCCTTTGTGCAAGTAACGCATGCAAAAAACTGCCATTGTAGCTGGAACAAATGATGCGACATATCTGCACTTACTTGTCTTGCAGCCTCGAACGATCCAAAAAATCCCAGATGACACAGTTTTGCATCCGTCTGCCACTAGATGGCTATCGTTGGAGACAGTTGTCAAATGGAATATGGAACGGTTTTCGGAGCTCGTGTTGTTCTTCTCGTTCTAATCAAATTGAGACAACAGTTTTATTGTTGTCATCTTAATGACCCGATGACGCTGCCATTTCTCTTCTTCTTACGCTACGTATTGTCTCTTATCATCAAAACGAATCGAATCATCCAGTATGGAAGCTATGGAATTCCTGAAAATGTGCAATCAGCTGAAGTCTCGCTGATGGAGCTCCTTGCAAATTTTTGTGTGGACCTAAAACACCTGACGGATTTAGGAGTTTCAGATTTCGAGAAACATCTTCGTAAGAAGTCGGGAATATATAACGGCGAAGCTGCGCCCTTTGAAGGAGTTCAACTCGATTATTGAACAATATCCGAATTTCTATGAAAGCGGTGAGGAACAGGCCATTGAAAATGATGTTCGTGAGCTGAGGACGATAACCATCTTCAAGGACAACGAGGTGGAAGAATCAGAAGACTTCGAAACTTGTTGAAGAAAACGTCTGATGGGATGCTGGCTTTTCACTTGCTAAGAAAGTGAACTTTTGACTAATTCCGCATTCTTTTGCAGGAGTGAAGCGATTTTTTTCGGAATACAATCTGAATAAGTCCAAAATCCGGAACCGCCTAAGTACGGACATCATGGAGGCCAAAGGAGGAAAGGAGGAGTTGATCAGTTAACATTAACATCAGAATTAAATTCTAAATTCAACAAATTAATTTACACGGATCATAACAATAATTGATTGTTAATTCCGTTCCAATTTTGTTCACCTATCAAGGAACTTTAAGTAATCAAAACAAACACCCCACGATTCATTATCATGTCAAAACTGGTCTGTCAGAGTGCAATGATCGATTTCCCCCAAGAACATGAATCTTTCGTATACTGATCTGTTTTCCTTTTACAACACAAAATTTGAAGTAAAGATTTTTACCAAGATTTTTTGCAGTTAAACACAGATAAAAAAGATTTTTTTGGCAAAAACTAAAGATGGGAACGAAAAATAATGTGGCAACCCTGAACACAGTACCGAAGGTAGGTTGTTGCAGATATGGCAGAGTGATTCTGCTGACTGGCTCCAAGCCACTGGCATGGCTACACGGAGAAACGAAATAACTCAAAATCGAAGTATAAAGTACTTAAAAGGAGGTACACTCTAAGGACTGCTGTTTTGGATAAATTTTAACTCTCCTTGATAGGTAGTTTTAACTCAACTTTAAGGTATTGTAAGCATTAGTTCCTTTTACGTCATTAGGATTCAAAATAGAATACTCCGAGGACTGTTAGCGTTGAGTGCTTTTCATCTAAATTTTGAATTATTTCCTTTTCTCCCCTGTGAAGAATACAAAATGAAGAGTTTCTTTTTATTTTGGTGAAGAAATTGAGCTGTGCGCCATTTTCATTAATGTGCTGTTCTCTGCCGGAAGAAATCAGTTTTCATTGATTTTTATTTCTCATAAAAAATCGTGGATTGGTGGTAAAACAATAATAAACGAGCAAATAAAGAAAAAAATTGACGAGGGAAGCTACCAAAAGCTTGCGGGACAGTATTATTAATTTGTTTAAATAATAGATTTCCAACATTTTCCAAATTTTGATTCTTGAGGGATGAACTGTTGCGCTGATGGATGCGGTGAATCCGACACAGGTGACTTCGAAATGTTTAAGCGGCATCTTACTACGGTTTAAATATTGTCTTACTTGATTATGTATAAACATATTTTTATGTCTTATTTTTAAGGTTCACATCCGTGGTGCTCTCCGTTTTTTAAATGAGATGACAAATTGTGGAATCAAGAGAAAAATGGACGAAAATATGAGTCTCGAAGAATTTCTGGCGATGCCTTTGATCTGCTGGCTAAAGGTTGTTGTCTTTTCTAAATGTTTATTTGTCAAAACTGGGTCTAACATTTTTTATACAATTATGTGCAAACGTACAAAAAAGCTCTTTTGAATAGTTTCAAAATTTTAATCTTCATTCGTTTGATTTGTTATTTACAGATAGAGGATAATATAAGCAACACGACCGCAGCTCATAATTATCTATATTCTCATCATATTTTTCCTTGTGCATTGAGGAATTTGATTATGCCTCCTAATCATCTGTATCATGTAAGAGTGTATGAAATGAGTGTTAATAGAATCATCACATTTAATTTAAATTGTGAACAATTTGCGTACTTATTTGTTGTTGGAAGAAAAAGCAAATGCCTATTTAAAAAAAAATCTCAATTTAAGACCTAATTTTGGGTAACTCCTACCCAATAGTGACTTTTCGAGGAACAGTTTAATTTCACCCAAAGCGAAGTCTTTCCAAAGTACTTAAAAGTATGTACTTCGTAAACAACTCAATTTTGAGTGGTTGCACTAAGCTGTCAAGATGAGTGAAAAAGACTTAATTTTGATTTGTTTGCTTTCTCTGTGTAGTGAATCGACACATTAGCGAGATTGTCCTGTCAAGTTTGTCATCAAGACTAATGACAAGCAAAAATAACTTCAAGGGACAGCCCGTGTACGCAAAGATGACATAGAAAAATACCCATCTGTTGGCCTCTCATCTATCTATATATATATAAAAATGGATTTCTGTCTGTCTGTCTGCCTGCCCGTCTGTCTGTCTGTCTGTCTGTCTGACCCTAATAGGCTCGGAGACTACTGAACCGATCGGCGTGAAAATTTGTATGCAGGAGTTTTTGGAGCCGGGGAAGGTTCTTAAGATAGTAAGAGACCCCTCCTTCCTCTGAAAGGGAGGCCATACAAATGGTTTCCATACAAATGCAACACAAATTTCTGCATAACTCGAGAACTAATCAAGTAAATGGTACCACATTTGGCAGGTGGAGGTTTTTGAAGGCAAGAAATGTTTCTTAGTTGACTCGAGCCCCTCCCTTCTCTGAAAGGAGGGCTCATATACAAATGAAACACAAATTTCTGAATAACTCGAGAACTTATCAAGTTAATGGAACCCAATTTGGCATGTGGAGGTTTTCGAGGGCAAAAAAATGATTCTATTGTGGTTTGAGACTCCTCCGCTCACTGAAATAGGGGTCTCTCATACAAACGAAACAAGAATTTCTGCATAACTCGATAAAAATTAAAGCAAATGGAACCAAATTTTGCATGTGGAGGGTTTTGAGAGAAATAAATGTTTCTAATGTGGTTTGAGACCCCTCCGCCTTCTGGAAGGGGAGACTCCCATAAAAATGAAACATAATTTTTAGCATAACTTGAGAGCCAATGAAGCAAATGAAACCAAATTTGGCATGTTGAGGTTTTTGGAGGCAAGAAATGTTTCTATGGCAGTTCAATACCCCTCCGCATTTTGAAGGGGGTGGGGCTCCCATACAAATAAAAAGCAAATTTCTGCATAACTCTAGAACTAATCAAGTAAATGAAACCACTTTTAGTTTTTGGAGGCTAGATTTCTATATACATAAAAATGAATTTCTGTCTGTCAGACCCTTATAGACACGGAAAGTTCTGAACCGACCAACGTGAAAATTTATATGAAGGGGTTTTTGGGGCTGTAAAAGGTTCTTATGATTGTTTGAGACCTCTTCTCTCTCAGGAAGGGGCGCTCTTAGACAAATGAGACACAAATTTCATCATAACCCGAGACCTAATCAAGCAAATTGAATCAAATTTGGTATGTGGGGGGTTTTGAAGGCAAGAATGTTTCCATGGTAGTTCAAGACCCCTCCCCTCTCTGAAAAAGGGAGGAGGGGCTTCAAACAAATGAAACTCAAATTTATATTATAATCGATGAGCCCAATGTGATGGTTCGAGAACTAATCAAGCAAATGGAACCAAATTTGGCATGTGGGGGGTTTTGAAGGCAATGATTGTATGGTGGTTTGAGAAACCACCCCCCTTTGGAAGGGAGGACTCCCATACAAATGAAACACAAATTTCTACCAAAAATGAGAACTATCCAGGTTACTTAAACTCAAAACGTGTATTTCTCGGGTTAAGAAGCATGTTTTGATAGAAGTTTGAACCCCTGCTAATTCAAGAAAAAAAAACTCATTTCGAAAACAAAACCATAAACGTGCCAGTTATATTAAATTTTCCTTCATTTAGTTGCCCCCCCCCCCAAAAAAAAAAAATGGATTGTTTTTTTTTTTTTTTAAAAACCCCCTTTTTTACACCCCCACATAAAAACAAAAAATGTGAACATTTTTACCCATTAATGACCGGTTACAGTGTAATGAAGGTTACTTTTTTCAAAGAACCTGACTCTATTCTTAAAAAGAGAGCCGATGCACAGTGGGGCAAGAACCCACTCTCGTTGGCCAAAACCTCTAGCGCGCTGGGTTTGCATTCTAGAGGTTTGATGTCTTCGGAAGAAAGTATTAGGAGTAGTTAAGCTATTCTTTGGCAACATTGGTCTTGATCTAGATGATTTAAAGCTGATCTAGATCAGTTCTATCTTTAGATAGAAGCATCTTATCAAAAAACTTTCTTCCGCAAAGTTGTTTGTTGTAAAATTTTGAGCATATTCTCTGAAGACACCTATGCTCTATAATGTATGTAGATGGCGCTGTGTGCAATTTTGTAAAAAACACTCAAAAAAATGATTTTTGATCATTTTTCATAAAAAAATATACTGAGAAAAAACGATACTTCGTCAAATCTATGAAAGTAAATAAATTTGAAGCAAACCGTGAAAAGTTAAGCATACTATTCGTTGATTTTATGGTTAATTTCATGGAAAATGTTGATAAAATATGCAATTTTTATTACTTCCTAAATCAGAAAATCGCAAAAAGTCGCAGCTGATTTACCCCCACAAATATTGCTCAACATATGCGGAAATCTATTCTGTATTACATTTCACAGGCAACCACAGGCATTTTGGATAGCATTTTTCGAAAAAGGGGCTACATAAAGTTTTTTTTATTGAAAAAAAAAAACTTTAAACGCTCTGCGTATGCCTCGTGGAGGTTTGATGTCCTCAAAAAAGTATCTTGGTTCAACAGAGCTATATTCAAGCAACTGTGTTTGTGATCTAGATAAGTTGGAGCTGATCTAGATCAGTTCTACCTTTTGATAGAAGCGTCTTTGCCATATGCTTTCATCTGCAAAGTATTTTTTAGATATTTTTGATATATCTTCCGAAGGCACTCATACTTTTTGCAAAGAGTTACTCAAAAAATTCAGCAGTTTTACGGTACAAATAAAATACTTTTCAATAGGGTAATGGAGGTATTTTGGAAATGTATATATTTTGGCCACTTTGCTGCAAAAAACATTCTTAACGTAACCGATGACTAATAATTTCTGTACAGATAGCTAGATCTAGCTTCAATCTAGGTTTGGGTTCAATCTACGACATTGTATTTTAACCCACTGGTCATTCGTCCCTGTATACAACAGGTATCCATCCGTACACTACAGAAGAAGCTCTAGCTCTTATTTTGGACTTAGGTGTATCAAGGCAAGGGTATCAAATCATGAGAGTTAAAGCTAAAGAGAGAGGGTGTGACTTGTACCCTTCATACACGAGAATCCAGGAAACGAAAACCCAATGCTATCCAGCGAAAGAGTTTCTTGATATTTCCGAAATCAAAGGAGAAGTTAAGTTACAAGCATTGTTAGATCTGACGTTAGACGGATTGTAGAAGTTCAAAAAACTGTATTTGATAGCATACCATCCGAAAAACTTTCGAAATGTGTGTTGATTTCAAAGTGGGGGTTCGATGGCAGTGGACGTCAACAATCTTACAAACAGAATCAAAGTGATCAGACGTTCAGTGACAGCAATATTCTCATGACTACACTCGTACCTTTGCAATTATTAATTGAAAGTGACGGAAGTACCTCTAGAAAGGTTGTACTCTGGCAAAATCCAAGGTCTTCCTCAACACGGTTCTGCAGACCGATTAAAATTGAGTTTGCTAAGGAAACGGTGGCCTCTATCAAAAGGGAACAGGAACTCGTTGAAAATCAAATAAAGAAACTTTCTCCTACTGTAGTCGATATGGGATATGGAACACTGCCCATTAGTCATAGATTGACGCTAACTATGATTGATGGTAAAGTTTCCAATGCACTTACCGATAATAAAGCTTCACAAAAATGCAATGTATGTGGCGCACTTCCAAAGGAAATGAATGATCTAAATAAAATCTCAAAGAGGTCTGTTGACTTGAGAGCTTTGGAACTGGGTCTGTCGACTTTACATGCCTATATCAGATTTTTGGAATGGTTACTGCATGTGAGTTACCGCTTGGAAGTCAAAAGTTACTTCAAGACAAAGGATCTTGAAGAACAAATAGAAAAGCGAGAAGACTACATAAAACGACGATTCAAGGTCGAAACAGGATTACTTGTAGTTGTAGTAAAAGAAGGACATGGCACCACTAACGACGGCAACACAGCCCGTAGATTTTTCAAAAATGCTGCTCAGACAAGTTATATCACAGGCATAGATGAGGGTTTGATCGATCGATGCGACACAATTCTCCGGGCAATGTCATGTGGATATTCGGTCAACATTGCAGCATTCCGAAACTTTGCTGAAAATACGGCACGTCTCTATGTCAGTCTCTACAAGTGGTACCCTATGCCAGCTTCAGTGCATAAAATTTTAATGCACGGATCTCAAGCGATCGAAATAGCGTTGCTCCCAATTGGAATGCTAAGTGAGGAAGCACAAGAAGCGCGAAATAAGGATTTTCGCAAATTCCGCGAACGATACAGTCGGAAAACTAGTAGAAGAGATACAATGGAAGACGTTTTCCCTAGCATGCTTCTCTCATCGGATCCTGTTTTATCCACGATGCGACCCATGCCGTTGAAGAAAGACGGAAGCATCAAACCCGCTGTAATAAATCTTCTCGAAGTGCCATCAGTTCAGTCAGATGACGACGATTAGTATTAATATCTGTATCAGTTTGTTTTTTTTTCTTTCAATGTAAGACAATATATACGATTAACTATGAAGAACACAACATGGGATTTAATTGCACTATTATATTAATCTAAATTACCGAAAACCATTTTTGGAGTGTTTTCCACAAAATGCCATACAGCACTATCTACATAGGTTATGAAGTATGAGTGCCTTCGGAAGATATATAAAAAATGTCTAAAAAACACTTTGCAGAAGAAAGCATATTGCAAAGACGCTTCTATCAAAAGGTAGAATTGATCTAGATCAGTTCCAACTTATCTAGATCACAACCAAAGGTGATTAAATATAGCTCTGTTGAACCAAGATTCTTTTTTGAGGACGTTAAACCTCCACGAGGCACACCCAGAGCGTTTGAATTTTTTTTTTTCAATAAAAAAAACTTTATGTAGCCCCTTTTTTCGAAAAATGCTATCTAAAATGCCTGTGGTTGCCTGTGAAATGTAATACAGAATTGATTTCCGCATATGTTGAGCAATATTTGTGGGGGTAAATCAGCTGCGACTTTTTGCGATTTTCTGATTTAGGAAGTAATAAAAATTGCATATTTTATCAACATTTTCCATGAAATTAACCATAAAATCAACGAATAGTATGCGTAACTTTTCACGGTTTGCTTCAAATTTATTTACTTTCATAGATTTGACGAATTATCGTTTTTTCTCAGTATATTTTTTTATGAAAAATGATCAAAAATCATTTTTTTGAGTGTTTTTTACAAAATTGCACACAGCGCCATCTACATACATTATAGAGCATAGGTGTCTTCAGAGAATATGCTCAACGGTGTGGACTGCACGAGTTGTTAAAGTGGCCAGGGAACGGATTAGACGAAAATCACAGCGCTCTGTACGTAAAATGGCCGCAGATCTGAATGTTTCGAGATCGTCAATGCACAATATACTGCAAAATGACCTCGGATTCCAAGCTTTCAAGAAACGTAAGGTTCACGGAGTTACGGAACCTTCCAAGCAGAAACGACTCGAAAGAGCCAGTCTGCTTTTGTCACGGCACGGTGGGGAAGAATTTATCTTTTCCGACGAAAAGTTATTCGTCTTGCAACAATCCCACAATGTCCAGAATGACAGATTGTGGGCTCTCTCTTCGAGAACTGTTCCAGAGAGTGATAGGAAAATTCCACGGTTCCAAAGTGCTGCGTCAGTGATGGTTTGGGGAGGAATTTGCAAGCGAGGCAAATTACCACTGGTTTTCATCGAAAAAGGCGTTAAAGTGAATGCCGTATATTATAAAACGGAAGTTTTGGAGAAAGTTGTCAAGCCATATGTACAAGAGGTGTTTGGAGATGATCACTATGTGTTTCAGCAGGACGGAGCGCCATCGCATACTGCAAATCTCGTTCAGGGCTGGTGCCGAGAAAATTTGACCGACTTTTTGGACAAGAATGAATGGCCTCCCAGTTCATCAGATCTGAATCCCTTGGATTATTTCGTATGGTCATACATGCTGGCGAAGGTAAATGACCACAGGGCGTCTAATATGAACCAATTCAAAACCGTAATCAAACGAATTTGGGACGAAATGCCGATGGAAGTCGTGCGTGCCGCCTGTGACGGTTTCGAAAAACGTCTGGAGCTGGTCAAGAAGGTTAAAGGCTGTGTTATTCCAAAACATATGCTGTGGTTGATCAGTATTATATTGCAATATAATGGGTAAAGTTATCAATAAAATCTAGATTATCGATTTGAAATAAATAGAGTTTTATTTTGTATGAGAATATATTGGACACGGTGTAATTTGAGTTTAAAATAAGAAAATTATTCAATTTTGAAGGGCTGCTTTGTAGAATGATTTCACACTTTTCAGAGTGGCACCACTGACTCAAATTGGGTGTTGGAACCCATCGGGATGGAAGCACATGCAGCTGATGAAATTAATAAGATTTGACCTTGTAATATTCTTGTGATTTTCACCTTTTACAAGCATGGTGTCTTGAAAAAACTTACTGATAAGGCTAATGCTGTTTTTTTTTATTTTTTTTTATTTCTTGTCAATCGAGTTTGTATACCGTTTTGTTACATAGTTTATCTTATACGCTAAATTGTTTTGAATACAAATTTGTTTTAATACAATATAGTATGCATGGGCAAATCTTACTAAATATAAAGACCTCTTAGCTATTACTGCGCGCAGAGATATAGCTTTAATTTTGTTTTGGACATTGTAAAATCAATACTATTGCAATGTTTATTGTAAGTGGTCATCATTTTATTCATGGGTCCATTCATACGATGGTAATTAGTTGCAAATAACTGTCGGTGCCTCAAATAACGTGTTGGTGTGTAGAAGTTTAATTTTGATAAAAGTTCCATCGAATAAATTCTGTGTGAGACAATGTTATTTATAAATGAAACCATCGCAAATTCTCGACGCTCTTCCAGTGTTTGAATGTTGATAAGCATGCATCGAGCTTCATACGATGGTAACGGAAATACTGTCCAGCCTAACTTACGAAGTGCGTATAATAAAAACTGTTTTTGCACAGATTCTATTTTATTTTCATGCGTAATTGAGAATGGGGACCAAACTATGCTACAATATTCAAGATTTGATCTGACATAAGCAACGTACAGTGTTTTTATTGTGTATGGATCACGGAAATTATAGCAAAACCGTCTTATAAAGCCTAGCATATTACTGGCTCTGTTTAAAATTGTGTTATAATGAACAATGCATGAAAGTTTAGAGTCTAACATAATACCTAAGTGCCTGGCCTAATATTCTGATTTCCTAAAGTAATTACTTAGTTACATTTTTTTTACATTAAGTTTTAGGAGGCTTTTGTTACACCATGTGTGGAATATTTGTATCTCATTTTTGAATACGTCACAGTCCTCACCATTTTTTGTTTCCAAAAAAAGTTTAATGTCGCCAGCATAAATTAAAAATTTAAGTTTCTTAAATTTTTAAGGATAGGTCATTCACAAATAATATAAATAGAAGCGGTCCTAAATGAGGGCCTTGTGGAACTTCCGAACTAGCATGAATAGAAGCCAATTTTTTCCCGTTAAATCTTACAATTTGTTCACGTTTGGTCAAGTATGATTCAAGCCATTTGATGAGTTTAGGCGGTATTCCCAACTTTTGTAATTTAAAAAGAAGCATGGGTATGTCGCCGCGGTCAAATGCTTTGCTAAAATCCGTGTACAAAACCTCAACATGGCTTCCGCTATCCATTGCTTCCAGAGAATAATTTACAAATTCGAGTAAATTAGTGGTTGCTGAACGGCCTTTGAAAAATCCGTGCTGTGAGTTATTCTATTTTTTATTTGGTTAAATAGTTTTTCATTTATGATCACCTCAATAATTTTGATTGTTGTCTAACAGTGCCAAGATATTGTAGATGCCAGAACAGGCGTATCCGGCGTCCACAAAGTGCCGCACGATGTCCGTTTTCGACACGGCGGGGTGCCGTTCTTTGAACGCGCACACTTCTGAACGGAGTTGCTTCACTGTGGTGACTTTGCCATCACGGTTAGAGTTCGACTGATAGAGCTGTCAAATTTTGTCTGCTGACTCATGGGTTACTATGATTGATGCTGCATGGGTAGTTTCGTCAGTGCGGGTGAAGGTAAACCCATGAAAAATCGGCTATTTTTGTCCATTTTTTTAAATGCAAACGTTAGATAAGTTTATCAAGTAATTTGGTAGTAGACATAAATCACTAAAAGTTACCCAACTGATTTTATAAAACAGAAACATTCGAGGGATATGGATGTAATGTCGGTCTATAAGCACCAAATTTGGTCTTTTTATGAATGCACCTTTGCCCCATCTTATACATTTATTATCAAACGCAGTCTTCGAACGGGTTTTTATTTTGATTTTCTGAATTTAGACATTGCCAGCTGTATTCGCTCTACCTAGCACCAAATTTTACAAAACAAAATAAAATTAAGCTTTGAAACACCTAAGTGATTTTCACATATGACGTATCGGCCATTTCATAATGAAAACATTATAATTCACTCTTCTCAGATTTTGTTTCCTTGGTTTGTGTTTAGATGAGCCATTTGAAAAATATACAACCGAAACTCAGACATTTTTGTTGAAAATTTTCATCAATTCCAACATTTTAACTGAGCTTTTCATACAAGAGGAAGTGAACATAGTTGGGAACATAGAAAAAAATATGTTTCTAACATTGGGTCTACGGTTTTCTTGTTAAATCATTGCTATTTTACCTATGTGAACAAATAGTTTATAAAGCGTGACTATTTTCTATACATCTTGCCTGCATTACTCGGTTTATAGGTTCAATTTAGCCAAATTTAGATCATTTGAAGATCGTGTATGTAAACTGTTCAGCTAACTGATGACCTCATGACTGTCCAAAAAATTAGGGAAATCGAAAATTACGCGGAAGTGAACAACTATAAATTGATTGAGAATGTTTCAATTGCTTCGAAATAAATCGGTCATCTTGGAGCAACATGATTTTGTTTATTATCGCCGACTTTGTGACATACAGTCACCGCCAAAATAAAGTGCCCTTTTTTTCTGATGTACACGTTTCATCTCTGAAGTCATTGAAAAACTCATTATATCGTATTCATATATTTTTCTAAGCATGATAATATTTTTATTTTAAAGATGCATGCGTATTTTTGCAATGGATAATACACATTTTTGCAAAATTATTGTTTGAACCATACGTGGTGTAAATTTGGTGTGTCATAATAAAGTGCCCAATTGAAAGTATATTATGTGTATGTAATTTTTACATCCAAACACCCCTCGTATTCAATTTTTTTGACGTTTCCAAGTGTTTGTTGATCTTCTTACGGATTCCAGTTGTCGGTCAGAGAGATTCAGTGCGAGCTATCTAAATAACCATGGATAATACGGTGGCAAGCAAAACTATTCCCTTCCAGATCCGAAAATATGTTATTCGTGACATCGAGAAAAGTGAATCGCATCACAAGATTGGTGAAAAGTATGGATACAGCAAAGCAGCGGTTACCAAACTTTTTGCAAAGTACAAAACCTATGGTTCAGTAGCTTATCGCCCAGGAAGGGGAAGGAAACGTAGAACAGATTCCCGAACAGATGCGAGAATCATTCGATAAATTAAGAAAAATCCGAAGGTTACCCTCAGGGAGATCAAGGAAGTGATACAACAACCGATCTCGGACAGTACTCTACGCAGAAGGATCGCTGAACACGGTATGAAGAGAAGGTTTTGTAAGAAGTTGCATTTTATTAGCAAAGTCAACAAAGCGAAACGACTCAAATTTGCTCGGGAACATACTGATAAACCTTTAGAATATTGGAAGACTGTTTTGTGGATTGATGAGTCCAAATTCGAGTTGTTCAACAGCAAAAAACGAGCTCGTGTATGGCGTAGACCTGGAGAGGCGCTTCATGATCGGCATATCCAGGGCACAGTTAAGCATCGTGGAAGGAACGTGATGGTGTGGGGGTGTTTTTCTTGGGCGGGTGTTGGTGCTTTGGTAAAAATCGATGGTATTATGACAGCAAATTCCTACATCGACATATTGCGTGAGAATTTGGAGGTTTCGTTGGTTAAAACTGGGCTGGAAAACAAATATGTGTTCCAGCAAGATAATGACCCAAAACATACCGCGAAGAAGTCAAAGGCATTCTTCCGTTCCTGCCGTATTAAACCTATGGAATTGCCCCCACAGAGTCCAGATCTGAACCCAATAGAGAATCTGTGGGCCATCTTGGATTCACGAGTTGATAAGACAGGAGTTACCAACAAACATAACTATTTTCAAGCTCTTGAAAACGCCTGGGAAGATCTTGACCCACAACACCTGAAGAATCTGGTGGAGAGTATGCCGAAACGTTTACAAAAACTGTTGAAGGCCAGGGGAGGATACATCAACTACTGATCACTCAACAGACTGGATCTACAACTTGTTTTTTTAAAGAAAATAAGAAGTGGGCACTTTATTTTGACATGCATAATTTCTACTATAGTTTGATCTTTCTTGAAGAAAAAAATTAATTTGCCGGACAAGTGTTTTTTATGTATCAGACAAGAAAAGAACATAATAAATATGCCATCAAAACAACAAAACTTAGAATCTTTCACTTATTTTACAGTTTGCTGCACAAAAAGGAGAAACTCGGTGTAGGTGGGCACTTTTTTCTGGCGGTGACTGTATATGGTACATAGGCCGAATGAAGGAGCTAGGCTAACATTACATCCCGTTACTCTATGCATTCAAACCGCTACCATGAAATGTTTATTGTTAATCATTGGGAGTGTACTTGACAGCAGTAAATCAGTGAATAAATAAGGTTCTTCCAAACCAACTACGCATATAAACTTGAACTATAATATATGTATGTATAGATGCGTTAGAAGCAAATCATGTCCGAATTTGAATTTCCTGAAAGAACATAGAATGAAATTAACATAGAAAGCAGTAAGCGCATGCATAAAGTAACTCATTTGATCAGCTTAGTCTCTTCCAATTTAATCAATAAGCAACCAACTTTTCAAAACAATATCTCTCATCACAACACACGACCACATCAAAAGCCAGGAAAAAAATACCCAGAATTTTAAGAAATTCTTCTTTCAGGAGACTTTAAGTTGGCACTCGAACACGCAACCAGTGACACATGCTGTGAATCTGAAATTAATCCCAACTCGTTGCTATAAATTGCTTCACTTGATCGCACATTTTATCAGTTATCAGAGAATCTCCAGTATCAACGTCCAATCAATCGCACCGAACACGAAGCAACCAAACCAAAAATAAAATGAATAAATCGGTAGGTAATCACCGCTTTGCTCCAAGGCCAACTTAGATACAATTTAAATACGGTTTGTTTTGTTTTCATCCTTGTCACGCAGCTCATCATCGTCTTCGCGGCGCTGATTGCGGCTTGCTTCGCCGCTCCCCGTCCAGAGCCACAATATTTCTATGGTCTCCCGCAGGCGTATGCTGTCAGCGGAGGTGGCTATCCGTATGCCGGTGCATATCCCGCGGCCTATAGCACTGGTGGTGGATATGGAGCATCGAATTTCTACTCGGCTGCCTACGGAACTCCGGCGGCCACCTACGGTGGCGGGTTTCCGATAACATTCTTGGGATAGTTGGGTTGGGTTAGTTTTCTGATTGGCATTTTAAGGGATTTGTTGAATTGAAACTGCGGTTTGGAGTTGTAAAATAAATAAGAACTTAAACTATAACCGTGTTCTTGTACTATCCTCATGCTTTGTTCAGACTAATATGCTAGAATAATAATTGACCATATAAATAGCACGACTGCTCGGTCCGAAAGTAGCATTAATTTGCTATTATGTAAATAATACTTGAATACTTAGCAGATTGCATTAAGTCTGTATTGTCGGTGGCACAAGGTGATGAAAGATCTCAAGTTAGGCACGCGTCAGCACGAAACAAACGCAACAGAAAGATGTCCCGATATTGTGGCATTTGCTTGAAAGTTTTTCACTTACTGTAATTATAGAAGCGTTTACCCTATCCACGTTGTACGAAACTTATCCAAAAGCGCCCACACTGCCCATGTCTGAGAAAAGGATGGCGCTACAGTTGTTCGCATCAAAAAGCTCAACAAAAGTTGCGGCACACTCAACTTTTGCGAAGGTGAACGTACACCATGCAGCAAAGCGACAATTTCACCACCCACCCACAATAACAGCCCAACCATAATCCCTCTCACAAAAATGGTCTTTTCTCTCGAAAAATCGCACAGCTGACATGCTTGTCAGTGACTCGGTGTGTTCTATTCTCTCCACAACACGTGCTTTTCAACGCCACGCGTTCTCTTTCTCTCACTCACTCACTCACTCGATAGAATCCTTCAACGTACCAAAATACTCACGTTGCTTTACACCCCCTACCATCATCGTCATCATCGTCATCGTCAACAAGGCAAGCCATGCTGCTAGAATAACTAGTTGGTCACACAAGAGTCGTCGTCGTTTTACGAAAGAGGTGTAAGCGTGCCACGGCAGAAGGAACAGCAAAGTGAGACCAAAATGGCAAACCATCAGGACTTTTTGCAAATCGCGTATTGAAGTGTTGTTGCTGAAGTGCTCAAGTGATTAGGATTAGTGCAATGATTGTCCGATTTGTCAAAATCCTGCTGGCTGTATTGCTGAGTTTGACTTTCACTATTTCCCTGGCCAAACTGGTCCTGTGCGTGTGGAGTGAGTGGTTCATCGAAAATTCGACCGATTACGAGATCCTGTTCGGATATCCTCCGCTGCACCGTGGCGGCCGCAGTCGCACCAGCTCCGGCAGCCTAGTCGACGAATGGCTCGAGCAGAACCAATTAGGCGCATACAGACAGCTCTTCCGTGACAGAGGTGAGTTTTCGTGTCTTTGCATCATTTGTTGACTGCCATAGGTTCATCATTCACCCGAGTCGGGAGCGGGAGGAGGAGGCAGGGATTTAGCTGAATCCAGTGGAAATACTCGCTAAAAGCTTCGATTTCAACAGACTGGGTGGCAAAAATTGTGGCCGGAATAATTCAATTAAAAATGAAGCATCTCTTGGCAGTAATCGCTTGTGGCGGAAGCTTGCGAATGACTTGCTCATTGTGAAGAATGGAGTAGGGATGAATTCTAGACAAAATCGTCAAAAGGTCAAAAGTAACAATTGTAAACAATGGCTTAAAACGTAAATTTCCTGAAAATGCCAGGTTGCTAACATCTATATCCACTACCGACGGGAAGGTAATAACTCCCTGTATCTGTTTCTTGTGCTATTTTGTGTGTGGGAGCAAGCAGATCCCAGAAAAATACGCTAGAAGTCATTGTTTACAAATGTTACTTTCGGCCTTATGACTATTTTGTCTAGAATTGTTGTAAACATAGGCGCTCGTCTTGAAGTATCCAGCAACACATATAATTTATGGAATAGGTAAAATCAAAATGACCTATGCAGCTTCAAGAAAAAAACAAAGAGACCCAGCAACTAGTGAGTTAAATTTACAGCACGGTCAGTTAACTAATAGAGAATTTTACTCGTGACGTAATCCTTGTTGGCAGTAAATAAAACAGACCTGATTCCAGCGATAACTCGCTCAAATTTACGTGAACGATTCCATTAATTTATGCCGGTGTGTATTTTTAGTGTGTATAAGCAAACGCAGAAAATTAAATGTTTCTTTCAATCTGTGTTTGTTTATGAAGCGGTGGAAAAACGACGAAAGACTAATTTTCGTGTAGTAAGAGGCGTATATTTATATGATCGTTGACTTCGGTTCCATCGTCCAGCAAATCATTAGTCTAATTGTTGATGTATTTGGATGCACACGGAATATACGTATTTGTCTGGAAAGATACCGAAAATATTGGTATTAAGTCCTTAGATTATACAAATTGAGGAAACTCCAACATTTATCAACAACTCTTCGGAGGGCTTCGAGGCGTGATGATGTTGAGAAAACCTCAGAAATTTATATTGTGAAAAAATAACTCATATAGCTAATAGCTAAAAAAAAGCTTTATCCACATGCATGCCTATTTTTATGCCTCAAGTGCCATTTTGTCAACATATTATATTACTTCAGTGAAATCGAAATCATCCTTAAAGGACGTATAACATATATCACTGGATAACTATATTTTTTTGGCTGTCAAAACAAGTTTGGCCGAAACTATTATTTGATAAATGCAGGTATCTGTATTATATTTTTTTCAATCCATAAGAATGTAGCTTCGATCATTTAATATAAAAAATTGCATCAGAAAGCAAAGGATTTCGAAAATCTTCACCGAAAAAAATAATGTATTTGACCGGACGCGTAAAATTTACCCTCCTTCACTTGTAAGCCAAAGCAAGCGTTAGCAACAAAATCGCTTGCAATCTTTCATACAACAGACTCGACTCAGGCGTTATCCGGCTAAAATTTAAGAGAAATATCACATGAACTTATGCCAAATCTAGCATTCCATTTATGTGCATTAGATAACGCAGAAAAATTACATTTTTCTTTCAAATTGTGTGCCAAAAAAAATATCACCACCATATTGCGCTCATGCACGTCTAAACAAAGGCAAAATAATAGTTGAGTTTCGAAAATCTTTCAAATTATCTTGTATAACAGCAAAGGTGTTTAGGATTTAAGTAACCGCTTTAGAGTGAGCCGTGTTTGCCGCGTAATTCACATGCCTGGTGGTCCCGGAGGTGCCTAGGATGAAAATTCCTTGTGCATTTTGGAATTTTCAGTAGAGAAAAGACTAAATCATGTATGTACTACTCTTTGAAAAATATTTATAAGCATAACGTAATAGTTGATGTCATTAATAAATAATGGATGCATGACGCATTTATTGACGTAATTTATTAATAAATAAAAACTATTAATATCAATAGTACGTTTCGTTTGGTGCAGAATTGTTTTTTTTTTTCATATGTAGCATCAAAAAATCCGTCAGGTCGCCATAACCCCTTCTGTACATGTTTTTACCGAGTATATTTTTGACTACGGCGAGTTTTGTTCAAAACCCTTTGGCTTGTCGGACAACCCGAAGCTCTCAGAGTAGGAAAAACAATCCTGATTTTGTATTAACACAATGCAGGCAAGAATTACTAACATTTAGTACAGCTTTAAGCGATTAAGAACCGTGAGTTCGGAAAAACCTGATGAGTGGCGTGAAATTGATCAATGATGATCGACAAACATTCTGTGTTGATAAAGGCACAGGAAATTGAACAATGTTTTGTCATGCAAAGCTACTGAGTCAAAAATAACATCCAACTGACTTCCAATCAGTGCTGTTAATAATAATTTTAAGTTAGTTGGATTAATTTACCGATAACTTGTCTAATAAGCTGAATTTATGAATATGATGTATGTTGAAATTATAGCCCTTGACTAGTTATACAACTTTTTCTAACAATACTCAAATGACAATGAGTATAACACCTTCTGTATTACAGATAGGGCAATATCTGTAATACAGAAGGTGTTATACTCATTGTCATTTGAATATTCGTATATTCCGCTCTGGCGCCTTAGATGCTCGATTGAAAGCAATAGGTTTTGAATGAAATTTATAAAATCAGTCAGTTAGGCTGAAATTAAAAAATTTCAATCAAGTACAACAATGAAATGGTTGACAAAAGAAAAACTTTGAATGATTGTGACCAAATACTGCATAGGAGCTGGTTTATCGATGAGAAAATTGACGAAGCAGGAAGGAGTTCAAAGCGGTTCAAATTACGCTCAATCGATTTTAGACACATAAAACATTGCAGGATCTAACCGGTCATGGACAAAAACCTCTCCATTAAAACCAGACTTGGACTAAAAGATGAGCTATTTGAAAGAAAAAGGAGTTGTCGCTTAGATACTGTGCGAAAATTGTGGAACAAATAGCTCTCTTAGGATGATGATGATATAATTCTACCATCTATTGTAGCAAGGTAACTTTCCAGCAGTGGAATAATCTGAAAAACGATTTGATCAGGATGCTATGGAGCGGACCCGAAAGCAGAGGCACTTACGCGAAACCCGCGAATATAGGGAAGAGAATCTCCTTCCATTTGCAAGTTCACACTGACAGCACTAGAATCGAACCCTCGATTGACCCAATAGATGGGGTCGAAGAGCCCACCTTCGTAAGGCAGGAGGCAGTCCCATGCTCTCTATCCAAATCGTTTCACTTGGGTGCCCTGGTGGTCCCTCCCTTTCCCCATCATATGTTATTTAATGTTATGTTATATTGCGTACATTTTGTTGTGGTCATTTGATTGCTTACCTTGTGTTAGAAAATTTCCATTTCCAATCGATGAAAGTAAAATTGGTAAGGCTTATATACCGTTCTTTACTTATTGCTTCAATTTGATGTAATGTCCAGGTTGTCTTCAAGTATGGTATTGCTCGCGGTTATGGGATAGGGAAGAAAACAGGAGAAAGGAGAAAGGAAAAAAAGCATTAGTAATTGGTAACATGTTTTACGCATGTGAGATTTTCATGGTGATATTCTCACAACGGCCGTTCAGAACGGTTCGACGGATGCATATGAGAGATCATTCTCGATTAATTGTCACACGTTTACTCAATTCCATCACGTTTAGTTATAGAAGACAAGAAACTTTTTACTACGTGCTACATTTTGGAATATCAAGGCAATGATCCCCCATCGCATCTTCAAGTGATCATTACAGAGTGTCCATTTGGTTCAGGCACTTTTGAACGTTGATGTGGCAGCCTATTCACACATGAAATCTGCCGCGACCAACTCGGCAGAACGCGCCCATTCCCCTTTCTGAACCGAAGGGAAGGAAAAAAAAAATTTTCTTTTTCGGGCCCAACAACCCCACAGACTTTCTTGCTTTTTTTTTTTTTTTTTTGCCTTTCCAGCTTATTGCTTTCCAAATTAGCTTATTGCTTGCCCTCAACTTAGTGTTCTAGATGCACTTCCACAGTTATTAATTGAGAGCTTTCGATGCCAAGTACCATTTTTGCATTAGTATGATTGTGTGGCAAGTACAATCATACGATATGCCCAGGGAGTCGAGAAATTTTCCTTGACGAAAAATTCCTAGACCAGACCGGGAATCGAACCCAGCCACCTCCAGCATGGTGTTGCTTTTACTTGCCAATTACAAACCCTAAAAACCAGATCTCGTAAGTTGTACTACAATGATATTTTGAGCAAAAAGGAAATGAATTACGAAACGAACGTTAAGCTGGACTACAGAATACATCCAGTGGCAAAATTTTACACTGTGAAGGAGCGGATGTGCTAAACTAAAATATGACAATTTTTTGTGAAAATTTTGGAAAGAAAGTACTGATTTGGCAAGAAATTGACCAATGCGGTTTGGAATCTTCAGCATTTTTTACTTTCGCAAACGTGAGTGTTGAAATATACCAGATGGAATGTGTGTATGTGTATGTGTACAATCCAACGCCCTCCGTTCGGCAGTGTTTTAATGGAAGAAAATTTTTTGCAGTTGAACGTACTATTGTCTGATACTATTTTAGCCCGGGAGTTGAAAGGTGATAGCTCTGTTGGTCCCATTTCAGAATGCCTGATTCTTCACGTCCATTCCGAGGTCACTGTCACTTACAACAAACGTCGCATAAACACATAACAAACATCAAATGGATGAATTATGGAGAGTGTGAGCTGTTTAGTGGAATACCTGTAACTAGAAAATAAGAAGAATGATTAGTAATTTCCATTTAATTCCAACTACCTTTATTGCTTATCTTGACAGATACGCGTATTTCGTCTACAATGTGCAGACTTCTTCAGTGTCGTGTACTAATACTCGACTGTCGAGTATTAGGACACGACACTGAAGAAGTCTGCACATTGTAGACGAAATACGCGTATCTGTCAAGATAAGCAATAAAGGTAGTTGGAATTAAATGGAAATTACTAATCATTCTTCTTATTTTCTAGTTATCAAATGGATATTGGTATTGTGGACCAGTGTCAGTTTTTAACACTAACTATCATACCCAATGCAAAGCATTCCGATTCAGTGCAGATGAAATTTAATTGTTTTGAAAATTTCAGATGCCAAAATCAAAGGCGGTGAACAAATAAACTCATTATGATTACTCGTTTCTTGATACGCATTAGGGTTAAAGTTTCCAGGGCAGCTTTTTTAAAATCGCAAGTGATCATGAAACATCAAAAAGTCATTTTCAACTCAACCAAAATGATTATTTTGAATACTGTCAATTGCAGAGTCTTACTGCTCTCTATTCTCATAATTACAACTTGTAGTAATGGTAACTTATCAATCTGAGCCTAAGAAATTACACATCATGTTCTACATCAAAAGAAACAAATATTGTTTCTTCATTTGATAGTGTAAATCATCCCCACGTAGATGAAATTGACAACAGCACAGGCGATAATCAACATCCATCGACAAATAAACAAAACCAAATAATGACTTCGAAACTCAGCGGTTGCTCTGGTCAAGAGAATAGAGTCATTTCAAAATTCACAATTCACGAAGAAAGTTGATCTGTCCGTTAAGGTTGTCTTCATTTTCAGCTGATTTGAGAGCAGATGAATTGAATTTTACCGGCACTGTTGTGAATAGACTTCCATCATGAAAGCATATTATGTTTTGAGGATGGCACGTACTCAGTAGTATCATGCAAATTTGGTTATATTATCTGATAGATCTAACCGGAAATTGTTGCTGATGATCAACCTTCATTTAGCACGCCGCTATCCAGTAAACAGCACGAGTCCGGAACAGCACGAATACATTTAGTACTTCAAACAATCGCGCACAATTGTCGTATAGTCACAGGAAACAAACAATTTCAAAATAAAATTTAACTTGAAAAATACAATCCACGGAGCAACGAAAGAAAAAAAGTTGACAGCTATAGAAGACTCAACCTTCCGCGGGCAGCGCTTGCTATGATGCGCCGAAAAATACCGGAAGGGATGTCTTTAAAAACGAGTGCTACCACTCATCGAAAGCACATATGTCAGACATATATGTTTTGTCGTAATTTGACGTCAAGCCATTATGCACGTTCCATAATGAACTGGTACCGTAAAAACAAAGTCATATTTGTAGACAAGGCGATGAATCCTCCTAATTACCTGCAAATAAGGCCCATTGAAAAGTTTTGCCCTTTGATGAAAGCAAATCTTTGCATGAAGGGTAAAATGCGCATACTGTTGACAAATTTTAAAACGACTGGGTAAATGTGAGTAGAATCGATGGAACAGTTGCCAAAAATCTGATGAGTAATAATAAGATGAAAGAGTGACCTGGTGAAGTCAACGAATACTAATTATTTAGTTACTCAACTATTTACCGTTATTTCTCGAGTAATTCATGTTAAGGGCCTAAAAGCCATTTGTAAAAAATGACTTTACAGGTCGATTTCTCTTGAATCTTAAATCACTCTCGTGAAATGAAAGCAACATCTGGTAGAAGAATGTTAGTTCTACCATATGGAGTAGCTGGATATAGTGGGAATGTCGTGATTCGTGAGAGATCAACGTTTAAAGTCATTGTTTGCAAATGGCTTTTAGGCCCTAATCATGAATTACTCGAGATTTGATCATTGTTCTGAGTACCATTATTTCTGTACTTTAAATTCCAAAAAAAAAAAATACCAAAGCAAATTAATCAATTTTTTTCTTTACCCATGATAAACGAAACAATCTTTAGAGTACTTTAAAAATAATACCAAAAGATATTTTATAATATTGAAAAAAATAATCAATATCACCCGACTTTACGATATTTTTCTGTTTGTAGGTTTTGACAAAAAAAATTAGACCTTACCGAAAACTCATCTAATTTAAGGTTCGTTAAGGTGTTTGGTCAACATGGTTCCGAATTTATTCCGGATTGCCTTGTAGTACCAACATATGGCTAACTGACATATACATCCGGTATTTCCGATATTTTTCGGCAAGCCAATTTGAACCGGTATTCAACAACTAGGTTTCTATTAGGCAAATATTGTTTTATGCTTGTTTATTTTAAGCATCTGATGATCCGATGAGATCTTCGGGCAAAATCTTTTGCTGATCAAGGGCTGAATTAAAATGACCGTTTAATGCGTAGCTCAACCACCAATTGATGCTAGTTAACAAACTTTTTGATCTTATGTTGATCATGGATTACCTAATAATAGTTTGTTTGATTATGAATTCTACCACCAGATGGTGTTGGTGAGCAAAAAGTTACCTTAAACATTTGATGAGCAAGGCATATAGATTCATCGGGGAAGTTGTTTTGATGATCGAAGCCTACATTGCAATGGCAACTTGGATTAGGAATTCCATAACTTAACCTCTTTAACTCCTTACCCTGTTTAGCTAGAAGCATGGAATTTCGAGCAAGATCTTTAGATGATAGCGATACTTGATAATAGCTAGTTTTGTTAACATTTCAACCAAAAGCACTCTTTATTTGTTTGACCTTTTGAAGCTAAGGGAATATTCTTTTGATCATATAGAGTTTTATGATAATGATTTGTTTGATAAAAAAAATGCATCCATTAAGTGATGCTAGTGAGCAAACTATTTTTTCCTGAAAGTCACAATTAATAAATTCATACATAAGGTGGTTCTAGTGACCCAACATTTTTGATGTGAGACTATGTCTTTGTTGTCTAGGATCGCAGCAAGCCGTGCTTTGAAACTGACGTGTTTTTTTTTTGCTGCGTCGTTTTCGCGAAAAAAAATATCAGAGAATAATTCGTAATTCAACTTAAACAAATAGTGAAATCAAAAAATCTCCGCGTGCTTTGTGCAAGCCGTAGGGAATGTAATCGATTCCCTCCCAAAATTTGTGATCGTCGATAGTTTTTCCCTGTTTTTTTTTTTTTTTTTTTTTTTGTATTTTGTGCTTCGCCCCTGCACACGGAGGAAAAGTTATATCAGCTTAGTTGTGTTTGTTAGTGCTATTAGTATTGTGGCATGCAGACATGAATGATTAAATTCTTGTATTTTTTCCGCTTTGTCGCCTGTGCATTGAGCGAGGGATTTATAGCGAATTCGTTTTTGAACCTAGCTTGGAACCAGTTCCAACCTGCGATACCCGAACCTATTATCAGTGTAAACCTCAACCCGATACGAGTTACATAGAGAGACAATCATGCCGACGTGTAACACACAACAAGTCGACCCAATTTTGATACCCGATCCAGGTTGGAACTGAATCAAAAATGAATTCACTATTAGATTATTAGCAGAGTGTGAAGACAAAAAAAATGAAAACAAATGCACTGTAGAAAATCGCCATTTGCTGTTCAGAAGCAACAAATGAAGCTAAGTGACTGGTATATAATTCCCGATGTACTCACCACGTGGTGTACAGAGTGAGAGCTGTGAATTTGTTTTCTTTCGATGCACAGTGATTGTGATTTTTAAAGTTAAATTTCTTCTCGAAAGTGTTTTTACCTGTGATTTTCATTGTATTGTTAATTGTGCGCGAATTACAAATTCTATTCGTGCTGTTCCATCCAAAAAGGATTATGTGAAAAAATTGCCAAATAGCGGAGTGCAACTTCTGCAGAGACATTAATGCATCCTTTCGCATCACAGGGAAGCCGTCCAAATGAAGACTGAACATCAGCAATAATTTCCGGTGAGATCTATCTGATTATATTTAAATTTGAACGATACTGCTAAATACGTGCCATCCTCAAAACAATATGATTTGATGAAAGAAGAGTATGCACAATACAAATATCCATTTGATGTTTGTACTGTGTTTATGCGGGGCTTGTTGTAACTGAAAGTGACCTCGGAATGGACGTGAGTAACCAGGCATTCTAAAATGGGTCACTGGACCTCAACAGAGCTATCACCTTTCAACTTCCGGGATACAAATGTTTTTCGAGTCGTCAACAGTTCGTTTGACTGCACACATTTTTCTTCCATAAATAAATAATCCATAAATTGAAGATTACTTTTAAACATCTATTCTACAATGCTTGAATTTTTTTAATTTTTGATTTAGCAGCATGACCCCACACGCTGATGAGGTATTGAAGTATGGAATGAATGAACGCGAAATAAAATTGTAGCAATGCTGAGTTGGGTACAAAACAGCGTACTCTTTTCATGAGGCCACATAATGATGAAAATTTGCTCGATACGTGCTTCATGTGAGTGTCCCAGGAAAGACAAGAATCTAAGTGCAACCCTAGATATTTAAAAGAGACAACTTTCTCAATATGCAAGTTTCCGACACATGGATCAGAGTGATTTTTTTCCATGACGAATGGAATACCATGTACTTAGTTTTGGTCAAATTCAGAGTAAGGCAATTGCCGTTGAAGTATTCTATGAGCATTCCTAGATCTAACTCGATATCTTTAATAATAGACTGAACATTAAAACGAGGGTAGAACAATGCCATGTCATCAGCAAAAAGCCTTGGTGCCCCATGTAGCTTCAAATTTCCCAGATCATTAATAAATAACAGAAATAACAGAGGACCTATGTTACTCCCTTGAGGGACACCAATATCAATCGGACGTAAACTACTACTTTCTACGAATTGTTTCCGACCCGATAGATAGCTGTTTATCAAATCGTTGGAAACTCCTCTTATTCCATAGCGATCAAGTTTTTTCAAAAGTATATCATTTAGCTTTTTCTACACATTGTACACAGGACTACGTCTTTGTTTTCTATACTGGGGAACAATTTAAAAAAATCGAATTATGACCGTCACAAAAAGTGGTCAGGTTTTGAGCGTTAATATCTCAGTCGTTTCGTTTCAGATTTTGAAAATGTTTACACCAATCGATCGGAAAAATTTCTACAACATTGTTGATTATAGGCAACATACTATTGAAAAATCTATAAATGTGAAATGCCTTGTCTCAAAAAAATTATTAATTCAAAGCATATTGCATTTTACAATCAAAATGGCTTAGTAGCGTAGTCCTACGTCATCATTTGTAACAACCCAATGTGGCTGTACGGTGAAGCTTGTCTATTGTCGTGTAAAAATTGTTAAGTTTTTTTATGCTCTGTATCAGAATAATCCATACTCAAATGTTCATCACCTAACCACATAAACCAACAAATTATAGAACGGACTAGAAAACGTTTAAGGAATTTCATGATTTTACGAACATCTCCTTTCTGCGGGATAAAATATTTCTCACTGTGAAAGTCATGGATGATCAAAAATTGACATCGAATACTTTCCTGGAACAACATCATCGTTTACGATACTTCCCCATCTTTAATTAGCTCCCCCACAATGCGCAAGTCCCAACACAAGCGTACCGATTCCCGGATCGTAGGTGGTATGTTTGTTTACATACCGTCCGCTAGCTACACTACTGTCAATATTTCACCGAACGCTCTTGTGTTGCAAACGTTCCGTCAACGATGGCGAGTTAGACAGTTCGATACGGCAAGGTTCCTACTTCAAACCCCATTTCCAACGGTACGATATAAAAGAAAAACTCCTCAATTTATGACTTCCCGAGGTCCTTGTCAAAAGAAAGCAAATATGGTGTCTATCGCAACTTTCGTCGGTTGACAAGGGCAAGAAAACTTACGATGACATGTTTATAACCGGCATCGACAAAAGCGATAAAATCACTGACTATGATGACACTCCAACTCCAAGCCCATGAGGAGGCGGCTTAGATGGAAATGTATGCCATAGATAGGAATCGATTTCGCGTGACTTTTCCCACCAGAACAGACTGAGCGAGATTTTCCTACCCCGAAAGTAGCAGTTTTGTATTTTTGCACATCAAAGTAGGCAAATGGGTGGAAATAAAAAAAACCTGCAATCACGAAAGGTTGCTCAGTTCACAGTTTTGCTTCATCCATCGTGGGGAAAACAACTAAGTAGGAGAACTTGGGGATGAGGTCTGACACCCTAATAATTGTTGGTTGTATATACATTCTACCAACTTGAGGTGCCAACACTATAATTTAAATCGGAAGATTGAATAAAGTTTTCACAAATTATTGGAATGGCAACTTTTTCCCCTGCAGTCCTTATGACGCCGATAGTCTGGTGACGATGGATCGAAACGATAGTGACTGTGTAAGAGCTCGCGAGAAACTAGCAATAATAAACAAATTTGCAGAAATTTTCAAACTCGATCGAGGTAGCGGATTTCAACAAGTTTCTGTGAAAACACGCACACCTAGTTTGGAAGGGGAAACAGGAACAGGCAGGCAGGAACTGAAAGTGGGAGAAGGTGTGTGAATCACCATCAGCAGTTTAACCTTAGTGAATCGTTTGTTGTTTTTTTCTCATCCAAATGCAAAACAGGTGGCCATGGTTGAAGAATGTTCGATTCGTGAACGTGGGAAAGTAAACAAACGCTGCGGCGCGTGGTGCCATCGATGGGGCATTTGAATCGATTTATAAAATCTGATACGACATGCATTATATGTTATTGAAATTAATCTTGTACTGTTTGTTTATTACATCCTCCATATATCAAAGTAAATCGACTTACAGTCGATTAACTTCAGCATTCACTATTTCTCATATAACAGCAAAATAATTTTTAGTTAATTGAACATCGTCAAATGTGTAATATGTTTTTGGAATTTTAGACTGGCTTTCAATTTTTGGAGAGAAAATATCGGCGTCTAGGAATGGAAATCAGGTCATGAAGATTCATGACTTGAAAAAGGATATTTCAGCACTCAGAACATATAAATGTTTCGGATCTTCTGAAAAATCTTCTATTTAGCTTGATGAATAGAGGGACCAACAATTATTTCGTCATTGAGTTTCATCAAGTGAACGTGTTTTTTTTTTTCAGGAAGTTTTTACCGAATTATGGAGAGTGTGAGCTGTTTAGTGGAATACCTGTAACTAGAAAAAAAGAAGAATGATTAGTAATTTCCATTTAATTCCAACTACCTTTATTGCTTATCTTGACAGATACGCGTATTTCGTCTACAATGTGCAGACTTCTTCAGTGTCGTGTACTAATACACAACAAAACACAAATCTACTAAACAAAGACCAAGGTAACGGGTACACATGGCTCTTTAACTTAATACCCAAACGACATCAAAACCGACGCAGTAGAACACCCGCTGCTACGGAATAATCAGGTTGGGTATAAAGAAAAGGCGAGGTAGATATCAAGCATAATATTTGTTTTGGACTCAGGATAGGTTAGGTACAAGAAATGTTAGCTGTAGGTACAAGTGTTTGTATTTAGAAAATAGGATAAATACGGCAGGTGGCGAAGGTTTTCTTTCAGTCGAGTATTAGTACACGACACTGAAGAAGTCTGCACATTGTAGACGAAATACGCGTATCTGTCAAGATAAGCAATAAAGGTAGTTGGAATTAAATGGAAGTTTTTACCGATAAAACTGAAAACTACTCCAGACAAAATGAGACTGATGATCCCGTTCTGAGGATTCCGCATCTCAGTTTAGTACTAATAAGATTGTAAAGCAAACCCACCCCGTTTTATGAGGAATCCAAGGCATATTTCAAGACACATCCTAAAGATTATTTTATCCGCTCCAAGCTACAAGTATAGTGAAGAATCTTACTGTAAATATCATATCTTCGTAGCTCTATTCAAGGACCAGCAATGCTGCACCTGATTTCGACTCAACAACACTGATCATATCAATCTTGGATGAATTTAAACAATTGCACCTCTTCGAACCATTTCCAACCAGCAAGGAGAACCATTGATCAAATTCCGAACCACACAAATTCTCCGATCCAAATTACTATGCTCGATAGGGTAAAGGATCTAATGATCGACCCAGTGCGAGTTTTCACTCTACTACTGAAGCACTAATCTAATATCTAATATCACACTGGTGCAGCCAATTCTTGAAAGCATCCTGGAAACTGTCGACTTCTTGAATGCATCATTTTTCTTGTCACCGGGCAGGCCAACTACGTAGCATGTGCCGCATAGAGGACTCCAAGAAATAGAGCGATTCCAGAAAAAGTGTCTGAAATCGTTCCTTCCCTTGATTCGAAGCAAGGGAAGGAAGAAAGCGTGAACCTCCCGTACCAAACGACTCCATATAGAGCTAAATAATGTGATAAATTGTATTTTATCGTTGGGAGCATTGATGCTAGACATATTTGTTTATGCTCCTTTTGCCTGTGGGTGTACTACTGGCAATTGAACCAAGAGTGGAATTTCAAAGTTCCAGAATGGTTGGATGACATCGGACGTGTTTCAAGATTATATCTAAATTGAAAATAACCAAATTCTGAAACCAGTTTGGAACATTATTGATGGCCACAGCAGCCATATTTATAAGCCATAAGCCTCTTAAAAATGGATGGCCAAAAGCTGTCGCAAGAGTTAGAAGTAAAAATCCAATGGCTACACAGAAAAGAATAATGAATTTTAACAGACGCGTAAAATTTCCCCTAGTTTAATTGCAAGCCAATGCCAGCGTAAACAACGTCATTGTTTGCAATCTTTCATACATTATTTGCAATCTCCAATACAACAGACCTGTATCCAGCGATATCTGGCTTAAATTTACATGAAAGGTCCCATTAATTTAAGCCAAATCTAGCATTCCCTTTATGTGCATTAGATAACGCAGAAAATTAACTGTTTCTTTCAAACTGTGTACGGCAACAAATAAGAATTTCGCATCAAAGTTATATCAAGATTGTCTCCGGAATTCCTCTACTATTCTACAAACCAACAAAAATGGTGTCAATGCATCTTTTTGTTTCCATGGGTGTTGGTGACCACGAAAGTACATCGACACGCCATCTGTTTCTCAGCGGAAACATCACAAAACCCCTCGTTGATCGACAGCTATAAATGCCCAAAAGGGATATTTAGATTGGTAGTATGGCGTTGCTCCGTCTTCTGCCGCGCCCCGATATAAAAGCCGAGGAGTGACAGAAGCCATCCCCTTTTTCTGCGACAACGACGTCATCAAGATTCATCGAGTCAACAATCATCAAGTGAAGATACGCACAGTGGAAGTTAGATTAATGTTAAGAAGATTGTAGTACGGTAAAATCAATTAGAATAAATTAAAATTAGGCTGAATTCAATTAAAATAAAGTGCAAAGCTTCGTCCGATAAGCCATCCTAAAGACTATTGCTGCAACCTGAAACGATAGCCTAAAACTAGCCTTTGGGGAATTTTGCTGCTGCTTGCTGTGCTCTCGACATTATGGTCTTTCGAACCGGAATGCGTCGAATCTCCGCAAGTCCGATAGTCCAGCGCCTAATGAGCCGCCATCGCACATTCGCCACTATTGTGTCCGCGGAAGAATAGATTCCTTTCGCCATTGCACCAGCCGTACAATCGCTCCTGAACGCCATCTTCCCGATTTGCTACTTCTGCTATCGAAATCAACTACACAAGAGAGAATTCTGCTACAATTTCTGCTGCAAACAGAACGGCTGAATTCCGACAATTCAAGGCATAGCTATTGCCTTCAGCAGGTAATTAGCATTCCAATAACTTTTACTTTCTTCCTTGATATCTACGCTGGTAAATTGTCCACAGATTTGCCGCAATGGCAACCGAGCGCCGCATCAAGACGCTGAAACTGCGACTTAAGAGCATCGTGACGTCGCTGAACCTCATCAAATCGTTCGTCGATGACTTTGATGAAAGCATGCAGGTAGACGAGGTGCCTGTGCGGTTGGAAAGTCTGATCAGACTATGGACCGACTACAACACCGCCCAGAGCGAGCTGGAGACTCTCGACGAAGCTGCCATCGAAGCTCATCTAAAAGAGCGGACGTCGCTCGAGTCCGCCTACTACCACGTGAAGGGTTTTCTACTGGCGCGAAATAAAACTCCCAATACACCAAGTCACCCGTATCCACATCATTCCGTGGAGCAATTCCCTTCGTCGGCATCGCAGGTGCGTTTGCCTGACGTTAAACTCCCCGTATTCGATGAAAAGCAGGAGAATTGGTTAAATTTCCACGATTTGTTTATGTCGCTGGTCCACTCGTCGGTTGGCCTCTCAAATATTCAGAAGTTCTACTATCTACGGTCGTAGTTGTCAAATGCAGCCCTACAACTAATCCAAACGATCCCAATATGCGCGAACAACTACCCGGTTGCCTGGAACCTTCTGCTGGAACACTTTCAGAACCCTGCTCGGCTGAAGCAGTCAAAAGAGAATCGGCATCAGAACTACATAGTTTAGCGGAAAAGTTCGAGGAAGTTGTAAGGGTTTTACAGCAATTGGGTGAACGAACGGAGTATTGGGACATTCTTCTAATTCGCATGCTCAGCGTTCGACTTGATCCAACGAAAAGACGAGATTGGGAAGACCAAGCAAGCGATCACATTCAACGAGCTTACGTCATTTGTCCAGCGACGAGTTACGGTTCTACAATCTTTCCAAACCAAATCCATCGAAGCTCAACCGTCAACCATTCAGAAGAAGCCAGCTCAGTGTTCCGTTATGAGTCCCGAAGCCAACCAGGTCTAGTCTTCGGAAATGCGTCATCTGCTCTGACCATCATCCTTTGTATTTGTGTGGGAGTTTTTCGCAACTGTCTGTGTAGGAAAAGGAGAAGGAAGTCCACCGCAATCAACTCTGTCAGAATTGTCTGCGGAAGGGTCATTTCGCAAAGGATTGCTCGTCGTCTACAAACTGCCGCAAGTGTCGTGGTCGTCATCATACTCAACTCTGTCGAAATGATTCTGCGTCTTCGTCAAACTCAAAGCCTGCCATTCTCCAGCAACCAAAGGTCGATAAACCAAATCATGCTCACGATCTTCCGACCACGTCTGTGCCTGTAACAGTCGACGAGTCGATCAGCTGTGCTTCAACTATCCGCAAACAGAAGACAGTCCTGCTTGCGACTGCGCTCATCATCTTAATCGACGACAACGGGGTTGAACATGTTGCTCGCGCTCTCCTAGACTCTGAGAGCGAGTGTTGCTTCATTACCGAACGCTTTTCACAACGCATAAAAGCATAAAAGAAGATCGGTCAAGCGTCTACTCACGCCAAGTTGAAGTTCTCCTCCACAATACATTCTCGAGTTGGTGAGTACTCCACCAACATCGAATTTCTTGTTCTGCCGAAGGTGACCATGGATCTACCTGCTACATCTGTGGATATTTCGACTTGGGATATGCCTCCTAGCATTCAGCTTGCTGATCCGTCGTTTGATAGCACCAATCCTATTGACGTAATCATAGGATACGAAATTTTCTTTGACCTGTTCAAGGTTCAAATCACCCGGTGCTAGTAACTGGGAAATCCACTATGAATCCTTCTACCGCTCTTGTTGTCGCAAACGTTGCCACCGCTGCAGATATCCATATACTTACGGAGAGATTCTGGAAGATCGAGGAAGACTCATCGACAGCGTACTCCGTCGAAGAAGCAGCCAGCGAGGAACATTTTTGAAGAACAGTAGCTCGTACTCCAGAAGGACGGTACGTAGTTCGTTTATGTTTCAAGGAAGAGATCCTGAGTCAAGTAAACAACAACCGTTGTACCGCTGTTCGTCGATTTCACTTACTTCAAGGTCGGTTAGTTCGGAACTCCGACTTTCACCAGCAATATAATGCCTTTATCAATGAGTATCTTGACCTTGGACACATGCAGCGCATTCATGATTACGAGGACCCAGCGGTACAGCGCTACTATCTTCCACAGCACGCTGTAATACGCTCTCATGGTTGGACCCATTCGTCAGTTCAACAGTTCAAGAAGACATCCGTTCGATTACAATGCGCTCCAGGAAGCATCAAGTTATAGTAGTTGCGGAGGCCAAAATGATGTACCGTCAAGTTCTCGTCGACTCTCGTGACTGCCGAGTGCAGCTCATCGTGTGGAAACCTTCACCGAACGACCCGCTGGAGACATATGAAATGAAAACCATTACGTACGGTACTGCCAGTGCTCCTTTTCTCGCAACTCGAGTACTAATACAACTAGCTGACGACGAAGGTCAACACTTTCCACTAGCATCCACGGCTCTTAAAAAGGATTTGTATGTAGACGACCTATTTTCCGGCGGAAACAACGTAGCAGAAGTAATCAAACTCTGGAATCAGCTAGATGCACTGGCAAAAGGCGGATTCGAACTGCGCAAGTGTGCCTCAAACGACGAGGCAGTACTCGAAGGAATCGTTCCGGAAAACCGCGCACTCAAGACTTCGATAGAACTTGATCGCGATCAAATCATCCAAACTCTCGGTTTGGGAACCAGCCTCAGATAGCCTTCGATACAAAACCGACCTGCCAACCAATAAATCTGATCAACGTGTCACCAAACGCGTCGCTCTTTCACTAATTGCTCGCCTCTACGACCCGCACGGCTTAGTGGGACCCGTTGAATCTGCAGCCACGGTCTTCATGCAGAACCTCTGGACGCTAAAAGACGACAGTCTTCTTGGAGTTGGGACGCGCAACTTCCGATGGAATATCAGACCCGTTGGACCAATTAAACGTCGAAATTACCGAAACTAAACGTGGTTGGGGTTTGTCAGCAATTGATTCTTCCAAATAACTGTGGAGTGATCAGGAAGTGATACTCGTGAAGATACTTCAGAAATGGATGCGATTTGCCCAACTGAAGCCGTTGGAAGAGTCCTTCCAAGAAAAATTGAACGGTGTTCTAAACGCTTTGCTAAACTGTGCAAAAACTATTGCCTATCTATAAGACTAAGGCTATCTAAATTTAACCAATTTAAAAGCGAGTTTTTTTGTCTCCAGATCAATGAATTTGAAATGAATGAATGAATTAATTCACACAAAAATTCACAAATTCACGGTACTTAAGGTTAGATTTCCTGATCTTGTCAATGTTGTCCAAGAAAATGACGTCAAACATGACATTTTAAGAAACTTCTGTAGTGAAATGCAAATGATGAGGCAAAACGGATGCGACAAAGTTAGAAGGAGAATAATTCGAAGAAGATAAATCAACGACCAAAGACAAATGCACCGCATGTACAGAAAGAGAAAAAGGATGGCATTTTGGGGAGGCGACCCCGGCGTTGTGGTTAGCATCCATACCTCTCACGCCACAATCACGAGTTTGAATCTCACCCCCGGACAAGTTACGAAAATACCCAAAAGGTATTTGAGTGACTACGACGGGAGATGAACCAGCCTAGAGCTAAATATCTCGATAGTGAAGAAAAAAAAAAAGGATGGCATTGGTTATAACAGTATGATTGATTTGAGATTGTAACTAACAGTTTCCTGAAGTAATCTTAGAAAAATATTTTTAATTTCGTATCATGGTTTCGATAATTTTGATTATGTTGCAATAAATGATTTCATCAATACAAAAAATCTTTGACAATTATTATTTTGCTTGTTCTAACCATTTAAAACAAGTTACATTTACAATTGAGTCAAATATAAGAACATATAATGATCGAAAATTAAAACAAAGGGTAATATGCAATTAAAATGGAGAAAAAACGAATAATATACATTTGTGCGCCTGATTTGTTATGAACATATGTTCATTTAACATTTGTCTGTTAAATCAATGCATTTTTTAATTGACTAATGCTATTTTGATGATACTTAAGCATTTTGTTTGTCACAACTTGATCTTCCTAGGTTAGTCAAAAAGTTTTGAAAGCGACATCTATGAATCAGTAGAAAATCCAAACTTCTACTCCATTTTATTATTTTATCTTCCACAAGAACGTACTCAAAAATTCATTTCGATCTGTCAATTCATTCTTTGTTTACAAGTCGTTTGATGTGTCAGTGTGAAACAATGGAAAAATCCGAATATCGTGAAGTGATTAAATTCTATGTTTTGGAAGGTTTATCGGCTACAGAGATCCATACAAAGGTGGTGAAAGTATAAAAGGAGTCATCTCCTTCATTTCCAACCGTTCACCGATGGGTTTTGGAGTTCAAGCGTGGCCGTACAAACGTTGAAGACGATCCAAGCTCAGGACGTCCAAAAAGTGCATCAACACCAAAAATCATAGCGAAAATACAGGATAAGGTTTTGGAAGATCATCGTTCGACTGTGGGTCAAGCTCCTACCTCACGCCTCCATAAGTCCTATGATCACAATAGACTGCCAGCTGAAACATGGAGACGCTAGTTGGCGTAGCCTGGGCAATGTTGTCAATCTGATAATAGCGAAATGAGGGGGTGCGACTGAAGATCGTGTACCTTTAAATCATATTGGATATTTTCCATTCTCATTTTATTAATAATTTCGCGTTGGAATCATCTTTGCATTCCAAAACCACGTTAGAGCCTGGAACAACATGACAGGCATCAAAGGTTCAATATGTTATTCAGCATTCCAGCATATCATTTACTTTAAAATTGCACTTCTGAACTTCCACTACTAAGGTCTATTTCCACATTAATCCGGACACCTTCAAATCTTTGTAACTTTTGAAATATTGCACGTAGGAGTGAAAAATTTCTCTGTGGTATAGCTGAGAGTCTATGATGAAAAAGACTATGATTGATGTTTACATTTCATGTTTAGTATTCAAGATGGCGACGAAAGAAAAACAAGTGCGCGAGCGAATTTTGTACGGGCGTACGGCAAATCCTGACTTGTCAATACGGGACCTTGCAAAAACATTGGATTTGTCTAAATCCACTGTTCACGATGTGCTCAAATCATTTTCGGAACGTTTGACGGTGGAGAGGAAACCGAGAAGTGACAAAAACATTGGACGCGCTGATCCTGTCATGGACCGAAAGGTGAAAAGGATATTAACGAAAAACCCAAATCTCTCCATTCGAACGGTGGTTCGTAAAATAGGGTTGTCACCTGGTTTTGTCCAAAAATCAAAACAACGTTTGGGACTTAAGTCGTATAAAGTAAAAACAGTTCCAAATCGCAACAACAAACAGAACTTGGCTGCAAAATCACGGGCTCGACGTTTGTTCTGCGAATATTTGACGAAGTTTTCATGCGTCCGTTGTTATGGACGATGAAACTTATGTCCTGGAGGATTTCAAGCAGCTTCTAAGGCTGGCTTTTTATTCAACTATAGCCAGAAATGCTACAGCTGAGCATTTCAGAACGAAGAAGGCATCGAAATTTCCCAAAAAATACCTTGTGTGGCAAGCAATTTGCACGTGTGGCAAAAAGAGTAAATCTTTCGTCACTACAGGCACAATCAACAAGGAGATCTATCAGAAAGAGTGTCTGCAGAAGCGATTGCTACCCTTCATCAAAAGTCACAAAGAAAAACCTAAATCAAGCAAATCAAGTGAACATTGTACCAAAAACCTCAAACCCGCCAAATTGCCCAGAGCTACGACCAATCGAGAGATATTGGGCTCTGATGAAGCGGAAGCTTTCTGGAAAGAAGCAATGAATCAAAGACATCAAACACTTCCAGCAAATTTGGACAAAGACGGCTTCTACGATTTCTGAAGAGTCTGTACAAACCCTAATGGACGGAGTTAAGCGCATAGTTCGAAAATTTTATGCAAATACCGAATAACTATGTTTTGAATTGTTAAAACACATCCCACGAATCTGAGATAAACAACTACGACGGAAATATAATGCGAAATTTATGTTTTATTCATGTTTTGAGGTGTCCGGATTATTGCGGATACAGACTTTATTACAAAAAGTTCACATGAACACTAGCGCCGCGTAGCGGACGAATTCTGTTCTAATGTGTACAACATTCAAAAAGCCCTGATCCCGCGAATATCTTTTTCGGAGATGCCATCTTGCTATACGTCAATAATCTCGAGATTCAGATTATAAAGTAAGCTTACCTGCATACTAGCACCACGGAGTGGGATAATTCTGAACTGTTGAGTCGAGCGTGGACCTCCCGTACCAAACGCCTCCATATAGAGTTAAATAATGTGATATATTGTATTTTATCGTTGGGAGAATGAATGCTGGAAAGATTTGTTTATGCTCCTTTTGCCTGTGGGTAGACTATTGGCATTTGAGCCAAAAGTGGAATTTCAAAATTCCAGAATGGTTGGATGACATCGGACGTGTTTCAAGATTATATCCATCCAAATTGAAAATAACAAAATTCTGAAACCAGTTTTGCACATTATTGATGGCCACAGCAGCCATATTTATAAGCCCAAAGCCTCTTAAAAATGGGTGGTCAAAAGCTGTCGCAAGATTTAAAAGCAATTCCCCTCGTTTAATTGCAAGCCAAAGCAAGCGTAAACAACGTAATTGTTTGCAATCTATCATACATTATTTGCAATCTTCCATACAACAGACCTGTTTCCATCCAGCGATATCTGGCGTAAATTTATATGAAAGGTCCGATTAATTTAAGCCAAATCTAGCATTCCCTTTATGTTCGTTGGATACCGCAGAAGATTTTTTTAGCTTTTTATTTGTTGCAAATTTTACATTATTTTACATTCATATATTATCCTAGGTGCTCCTACTAAGTAATTAACATTTCAATCTTATATGCAATCATTCATATCAAATTTATATCGAGGATGTCGAAGAAGAAGATGAAGATAAGGAGTGTGATCTTGGAAGTGATAAAACTGAAGAAGAGTATGAAGAAACTGAACAGGACACCGGCCTTCAGGAGACGGCAGAGGTGGTTCCTGAGGGCAGACCGGTTCGAAACCGTAGTGCGCCTATTTGGCATAACGATTATGAGGTAGACTATGCTGGTTTTGCTTTGAACGCGTTAGTGTATGTTGAAGACTTACCTCAATCAGTGTCTGAACTACAGAAGAGAAGCGATTGGCCGAAGTGGGAGCAGGTGATGCAGGAAGAAATCGATTCGCTTGTCAAGAACGAGACGTGGACATTGACGAAGCTTCCCAAGAGTCGTAGTGCGATTACCTGCAAGTGGATCTTCAAGATCAAGAGAGCAGAAGACGATCAAGGCGCGGCTCGTCGCAAGAGGATTCAACCAAAAACGTGGATTTGACTACTCATCTGTGACCCGTTTGGATACGTTGCGTGCTGTTTTGGCCTTGGCAAATCGGGAAGGAATGGCCGTATATCAGATGGATGTGAAGACAGCCTTACTCAATGGGATGTTGTCGGAGGAAATTTATATGCAACAACCAGAAGGCATCGGCCATGAGGATGGCATGGTATGTCGCTTAAACAAATCGCTCTATGGACTAAAGCAGGCGTCCAGAACATGGAACGAGCGATTCCACGCTTTTGTGAACGGGCTTGGCTTCAAGCGCAGTGAAAAAGAACTCTGTCTGTAAGTTCGACGATCAGGGAAGCGTCAAGTCATCCTTGTGTTGTATGTGGATGATGTACTGGTGATCAGCCCATCGGAGGAGATCGTACTGGAAGTCAAGCAAGCTATGACGGAAGAGTTCGAGATGACCGACGCTGGACCAGTTAGGAGTTTCTTGGGAATGAAGGTAGTTCGTGATGCTGCTAAGAAGATCATGCGCATAAGCCAGAGAAGCTGCTTGGAGAGTCTGCTGGTACGTTTCGGTATGGAGAATTGTCGTCCTATTTCCACGCCAATGGAACATAGACTGCGACTTGGAAAAGGGATGATACCAAGAGGATTGATAAGCCCTACCGAGAGCCCGTGGGCTGTATCGTGTACATCTCCATGACTTCGAGACCGAATCTGGCTTCGGCCGCAAACTATTTCAGCCAGTTCCAAGCCTGTTTCAACGAAGAACACTGGACTCATCTGCGAAGAGTGCTGAGGTAAATCAAAGGAACGTTGGATGTTGACTCGTTGACTCGTATACCAGGCAGACAACGATGGAGCTTTGTTGGAAGCTTACTCTGACGCGGATTGGGCCAATGATGTAACGGATCGCCGGTCTGTTTCCGGAGCTGTATTCAAGGTTTTTGGTGCAACAGTTAGCTGGTTCGCGAGGAAGCAACCCACAGTGTCACTTTCGTCTACGGAAGCCGAACTTATTGCTCTCTGTGCAGCAGCGTGTCATGAGCGAAGGTTGTTACGTGCGCTACAGGATTTGGGTTGGAAATCGGATAGTCCAGTACCATTTCACGAAGATAATCAATCTACAATGAAGATAGTTGCCAGCCTCAAGGATACAGGAAGACTCAAACACATCGACGTTAAATACGTTTACGTGAGGGAACTCGTCGAAGCCAGCAAGGCATCAAGGTGGACTACATTCATTTCGAAAGTATAAAAAGGATTTTCTGCGTCGATTCATCACAATAGATGAGACTTGGGTCTACCACCATGATCCTGAATCAACACAAGAGGCTAAGGAGTGGTGTGAACCAGGCACTTCGGCTCCGAAGCGGGTTCGTGTCCAGAAATCGGCCAAGAAGGTGTTAGCGTCAGTGTTTTGGGATGCAAAAGGAATTTTAATGATAGATTATCTCTAAACTGGTAAGACAATTAACTTAATTATTATTGTGACCTTTTGGACCAGTTGGATGAAAAAAAAATGTGAAAAAAAACTCGGTTTGCAGAAGAAAAAAATCATTTTTCATCAAGGCAATGCACCTGCTCACGCAACTCAAAAAAACATCGCGAAAATCAGTGAATTGGGGTACGAATTACTGCAGTATCCACCCTATTTGCCAGATTTAGCTCCCTTTGTCTTCTGGCTGGTTCTCACACCTCAAAAATTTCCTTCGTGGAAAGCATCTTTCATTAAACGAAGAGGTTATAGCCGTCGTAGAGGAGTATTTTGGAGGCCTTCCAGAAAGTCACTTCCGTGATGGGACAACAAAGTTGGAAGATCTTTGGACCAAGTGTATTGATCTTATCCCCCTGAATAGACAAATCAATCAAATCAATGTATTGATCTTATGGGAGACTATAGACTGAACAATAAAATTGATTTCCCAAAATTAAAAAAATTAAATTATTTTCATTTCCGCTTACAAACCTCTTTGACTAACCTAGTAAAGGTAGAATTATTGTGATTTTACCCTACTCATATGCAAGAATTTGTAATTTGATGCAGATGATCGGCATCTACGACTGCCAATTGTGTATTCCTCTAACAAATGCAGAATAAACAAACACCCTTATCACAAACATTGAAAAAAAAATAATCGAAAAATGATAACAACTATCTTCAAACGTACCGCTGTAACATCAAAAAGTTCTCTCTCCAGCAAAAACCAAGAGAGCGGAGCACCGCGGCAACTAGGTCATTTCCCTCGCTCAAAACAACGTGCTTCTTGGATACTTCGCATTGCCATTTTCCCAGCCCCTCACTCATCCGTGCACTGGTGGAAAATCATTCGAAAACATGCGGAACAATACTCTCACTCTTTACAACATTCCCGACTCCCTCTCGCAGTTTTTCTCTCGTGCACACCAGCCATGTGTTACTTTGATCTCGTCCATCATGCATGCCCCGTGGTGCAGCAGAAAAGGGAAAAACTCACAGCACTCTCATTCAGTCACCGTCAACCATTCGTCAGATACGGAAGTCTCTCCGAAAAGCAAGTGGAAGCCCAAATCGGAAGACAGATAATCCTTCCGTGATTAGACCGCCTGCTAAAACTATCCATTCGTGTGTGTGAGTGTATTCGCTATTGCATTACAAGATAGCTCCCCTACTCCCGCCCTCTCACTCCCTCTCGCTCACCCAGCTCCGTACGCAGTTGCTTGGAAACAGTCTGTTCTGAGGTTAACTAGATTTTCATAACATTCTCGACGCCAGAAGCGTGCGTTTTTCATTCACTGAGTTTTCCATCGCCTACTATGCGATGGGGGAAAACGAAAAACCACACGCATACACGTGCAGCTCTTCAGTTCTGGCCTGGGTTTCAGAATGAGGTTATTCTTTTCATGTTGCTACTGCTGCTGCTTGGATGCTGCGAAGAGAAAATTTCATCCTCGCCCTTTGTCAGCACTGATTCGGTTGTCAATGCTGGATGGATTACGAGATTCGCGTTTTTCTTTTGCCTCAGTACTGTTTCCATGGGGGTTTGTTCGAACTATAGTGCACTGTGGAAACTGTTTCATCTCGAAAGACGCTCATCGTGAAGTGGCCATCGTTTATTGAAGTGAAGGAAAACAAACAAACTTGCCAATGCTTTTAAAGTGAACAAAGAGAGTTGGCAATTCGAAGCAATCGAGTGGAGACAAAAAAAACGATACATAGATCATTGATCGAAATGCAGCAGTGAATGAGTTTAATTGTTCCCATTCCTGTGCCAGTGAGGGATGAGGAAAAATCGCAGCAAGCGCTGCAGTAATTGAGTTTGCACTCATGAGGGGTAAAGTTCCAATCAAATAAACGCGTGCCAGAATAAGATGGAAATCAAGCCATTGAGTGAGAAGTTTTGTTTTTTTTTTCTCGGGAATCGAAAGTCAAACCTTTTGCCTGTTCTTTTTGCTTCGATTGGATGTGAAGATGTCAAAAAGTTTGGTGATGTGTCAATCACTAATACAATGGATAACTGGATAAAACAAGATGAAAAATGTAAGGCTTCTGTTGTTTAACAAAAGTGATGACCACATTTTCAGACATTGATCGTTCAAATCAGTGTTTCCAAGTTGATTGATGATATTTTTATTAACTTCAATTAGTGAAATATGTCAGTTTACGGCTAGCTGTAAATCATGACAGAAGACAGCAAAACAATGCTTACAATTATTAGTCATTCAAATGTTTTTTACCCGGTTAGTGAAACTCAATGGAACCACAATCCATCTCGTCAGTGTTAAACTAAGATTATCAATCAATGATAATTTGATAATGTCTTGAGAAAACTTATGATCTTATTTATTCCATTCATTTGTGCGAAACGCAGTGAACTTGATTTACAATTTGTTCGATAAAGATTAAAAGATTGAGGTCCAGACTTATTGACAGGCCACAATGGTCACGTTCCACGTTCCAGCGATTATCAAATTTACTAACAAACAGTTCACATCAGTGCTGCTTCGTTTCACATTTTTGCCAAAACCGGCAGCAGCTAGTAGCATGATTATCTTATCTTAAGTGCCACAGTTAGTAGTTGAAATTTGTTGTTTACTCTAATAAAAAAAATGGCTACCATCATATTAAAGAAGGTCAGTTGAATCAGGGTTGCCACATTATTTTTCGTTCCCATCTTTAATTTTTGCCAAAAAAAATCTTTTTTATCTGTGTTTAACTGCAAAAAATCTTGGTAAAAATCTTTACTTCAAATTTTGTGTTGTTAAAGGAAAACAGATCAGTATACGAAAGATTCATGTTCTCGGGGGAAATCGATCATTGCACTCTGACAGACCAGTTTTGACATGATAATGAATCATGAGGTGTTTGTTTTGATTACATAAAGTTCCTTGATAGGTGAACAAAATCGGAACGGAATTAACAATCAATTATTGTTATGATCCGTGTACACTAATTTGTTGAATTTAGAATTTAGTTCTGATGTTAATATTAGCTGATCAACTCCTCCTCTCCTCCTTTGGCCTCCATGATGTCCGTAATCAGGCGGTTCTGGATTTTGGACTTATTCAGATTGTATTCCGAAAAAACTCGCTTGACTCCTGCAAAAGAATGCGGAATTAGTAAAAAGTTCGCAATGAACTTTCTTAGCAAGTGAAAAGCCAGCTTCCCATCAGACGTTTTCTTCAACAAGTTTCGAAGTCTTGTGATTCTTCCACTTCGTTGTCCTTGCAGATGGTTATCGTCCTCAGCTCACGAAAATCATTTTCAATGGCCTGTTCCTCACCGCTTTCAAAGAAATTCGGATATTGTTTAATAATCGAGTTGAACTCCTTCAAAGGGCGCAGCTTCGCCATTATATATTCCCGACTTCTTACGAAGATGTTTCTCGAAATCTGAAACTCCTGAATCCGTCAGGTGTTTTAGGTCCACACAAAAATTTGCAAGGAGCTCCATCAGCGAGAGTTCAGCTGATTGCACATGTTCAGGAATTCCATAGCTTTTGACTGGAAGATTCGATTCGCTTTGATGATAAGAGACAATACGTAGCTTAAGAAGAAGAGAAATGGCTGCGTCATCGGGTCATTAAAATGACAACAATAAAACTGTTGTCTCAGTTTGATTAGAACGAGAAAAACAACACGAGCTCCGAAAACCGTTCCATATTCCATTTGACAACTGACTCCAACGATAGCCATCTAGTGGCAGACGGATGCAGAACTGTGTCATCTGGGATTTCTTGGATCGTTTGAGGCTGCAGGACAAGTAACTGCAGATATATCGCATGATTTGATCCAGGTACAATGGCAGTTTTTGTTTCGCGTTACTTGCACAAAGGGCCAAAAAGTGGCAAGTACATTTGATAATTATCAAATGAGAACAGTCACGTTTCAGCAGCTTCTTGATGGATCGGTCAGAACCCATAATTACCGAAGCTCCATCTGATCCAAAGCCCACAAACCTTTTTTTTTTGTAATCGGTGCAATCGATCTGCAACTGTTTATCAATTGCGCAAAATATTTATAGGTTTTCGCACTGCAAGATTATATTAAAGATAACAAAAAAATCACGTACGAAATAAATATGCTTCATATAGCAAAAATTACTATCGAGAACATTATTTGAACTTCCCAAAATTCTTCTATATGAATGCATAAAAATACTTCTACATTAGAAGAATAGTATTTTTGTAGAAATCACTGCAAGAAATTCTGCCGAAATTTTTGGAACAATCTCTTGCGGAACTTTGAAACAAACATTTCTCCAACGGAATACCTGAAAAAATATTGTAGTAATATCTGGAGAACTATAAGTAAGAATCCTTGCAGGCATCCTAGACAAAATTTGAAAAATAATTCTACAAAAACCCATTGCGGAATTTTTAAAGTTAAGAATTCAATAGATAAGATTACGGAGCTCATGCAAAAAAATCTTCTTAGATCTCTCCAACAAATCAGGATTTTCTCCAAGAATTACTGCAGGAAAAAATGTTTAGTTTTTGTATAGTTCTTTCAGGTGTCCTCCAGTGATTCCTTTAAAATCACAAAACTTCACAAGATCAGGGATTCCTCCAAACATTTCATCACAAGAAAGTTTCGAAAAAACTGCCGATGCAATGTCAGAAGAAACTCATGAAAGAATCCCTGGAGGAATGCCTACAAACGTCTGAAGAATACCTATAGAAACGCAAGAAGGAATATCTAAAGGAATGTCCGAGAATCTTGTGAAATTCTATGAAATTTTCTTCAAAAATTATCAAACATCAAATAATCAAAAAATTGATGGAGAAATCATTTAGGGCACACACACTAACTGACTTTCATAATGTCATCTGTCACTGTAGTGTCAGTGTCAATTGTGTTATTTTGCTTCAAGCCTAAACAGCATACTGAAAGTAGTATTTATAAAAAGTTGGATCCTAAACTGTACTCATATTTTGAATTTGAGGTTTTTGAGTGGAAAGACAATTGCCAAAAATCTTAAAAATCTTGGTTTTTCTCAAAAATCTGTAATCTTCACATACAGATATCTGTATGAAAAAAATGAAAAAAATCTGTGTCAATCTAGATAAATCTGTGCATGTGGCAACCCTGTCCAACATCCCTTCCCTTCCCCTCCCCCTACAGATGAAAAAATACCCCACCCCATATTTTAATTCATATTATAAACAAAAATTTTTTTTTAACAAAAAATAAATCTTTTATTGTACGAAGTTAAACTTGAACATAATGAAGACCGGATGAAATTTAAGTTATTCCTTCACGAATTTTCGAACTTTGGATCGAATGCTCTTCATCAAGTTCCGGAGAAGTGTTGCATCGCATTTTTTGGACGCTTGAGCCCAAATTTTTTTGAACTCCTGCATATTCCCAGCTGCCTTACCAGTCTTCTTGAAGACCCTTTTCACGATTGCCCAGTAACTTTAGATGGGTCGAAGCTGAGGGCAATTTAGTGGATTGATATTTTTCTCAACGAAATCTATACCCTTTTCCGCAAGCCAATTGAGAGTGGTTTTGGCATAGTGAGCCAACGCTAAATCCGGCCAAAACAGTGGAGGTGTACTATGCTTCTTATATAAAGGCAACAATCTCTTCTGGAGACACTCAGATCGATAGATTTCCGCATTTATAGTTCCGGTAGTGTAAAAAATGGTTGACTTCAAACCACAAGAACATATTGCTTGCCATACCAGTACCTTTCGACCGAATTTCTCCACTTGAATCGACCTGTCCGCATCGCTCACATCCTTCCCAACGACGGCAGTAAAGTATTGTGGACCTGAAAGGGTTTTTGAGTCCTCCTTTACATAGGTCTCATCGTCCATCAAAACGCATGCATCCGGACGCTGCAAAAGACGCGAATACAATTTCCGGGCCCTTGTTGCTGCTCGCTTCTTCTGTTCTGCACTTTGTTTCGAGATTTTCTGCTTCTTGTAGGTCTTCAGGTGGTTTCGCCTCTTGATACGCTGGATCATTCCGACACTCGTTCCTGCTTCATGATTAGAGATACCACTTTCTGCTCCAGTTCCGGGTTGGAAGAACCGGGTTTTCTGCCTCTTCCTGGTAGCTCATCCAAAGAATAGTGTTCCCCAAACTTTTTAATGATGATTTTAACACTCGCATGATGAACTCCAAACCGCTTCGCCAATTTTCGCATAGTAATACCCTTCTCAGAACCTTAATTTTCGCTTCCTTTTCAATACGCGACATTTTGAAAACGCAGAATTTGAACCGCACAAACAAGTAAACAAAAGAAAGCTGACAGTCAAACGCACAGCATGCAGTGTTCAGAGCATAAAAAACCATCACAAATACATGCGTACAACGCAAATGTATGTGGATAGCTTATATTCGATACACTCCTTATTCTCTCCTCTACACTCACATTTATCACACTAATTTCATAAACTCAATTTTAGTGTTTCATTGCTGGATGCAATTCTGCCTACACATAGCATTACGTCATCGCCTTTCCCATGATTATTGTTGAACGTCGATTATGTCTACTACACTTGAGAGCCACGCAAAAGGAACATAGCTTGAATAGTTTTGACGGTTTTTATTATCAGCGAGAGGAGGGGTCTCAAACCACCATAGAAACATTTCTTACCTTCAAAAGCCCCACTTGCCAAATGTGGTTCCATTTACTTGATTAGGTCGCGAGTTATGCAGAAACTCGTGGTTCATTTGTATGAAAGCCCCCCTCCCCCCACTAGAGAGAGGAGGTGTCTCGAACTACCCTAGAAACATTTATTGCCTTCAATATCCCCACATGCCAAAATTGGTTCCATTTGCTTTATTAGTTCTTGAGTTATGCAGAAATTTAAGTTTCATTTGTATGAGAGCCCCCCCCTTCTAGAGAGAGGAGGGGTCTAGAACCACCATAGAAAAATTTCTTGCTTCCAGAAAACTCCACATGTAAAAATTGGTTCCATTTGCTTGATTAGTTCTTGAGTTATGCAGAAATTTCTGTTTCATTTGTATGGGAGCCTTCCCTTCCAGAAAAGAGAGAGGTTTCAAACCACCATAAAAAATGTGTTGCCTCTAAAGACTCTCACATGCTAAATTTGGTTTCTTTTGCTTGATTAATTCTCGAGTTATGCATAAATATGTGTTTCATTTGTATGGGAGCCCTCCCTTTCAGAGAAGAGAGACGTTAAGAACCTTTCCCGGTCCCAAAAACACCTCCATACAAAATTTCACGCCGATCGGTTCAGTACTGTCCGAGTCTATAAGGTTCAGACAGACAGACAGAAATTCATTTTTATATACTAACATAAATAAATGTGATGAGAATGACGGTTGAGCTAGAATTCAGCCGAATCAACAAAACTTTAGTTGCTTCGATTGCTGCGATTCACGATCCTCAGTATCAATGATTGCTAGATTCGCAACACCCTCTCAATCGCTGACTCCGATCTTGGTCCTGAGGTATTGAAATCGGGTAACATCTAATCATAATTTCTATTTTGATGGTCCCGGCAGCTATATGATCCTTGATGAAATGGTGTTTTATGCCCAGGTGCTTGATCTGCTTCGATTCAGCATTCTTGGTCAATCCAATGCAGCCTTGGTTATTTTCGTAAATAATCACGGGATCCGATGGTGCCTTGCAGTTGAGGTCTTCCAGCTACAAACTGAAACTGTTGACTGTTTGCAACGTGCCCGAGAGACCGTTGATTCGTAAACCTTGAACATGAAGCCCGTCACCGACTCGCGATCTTCTGTATCGGCGAATTCTACCAGTGGTCAGGTGTATTCATTTCTGTTGAAGTGGAGCACCATGGTAGCTGTTCTTTGAGGTTCGCATAACACACTTCAGTGTTTGCCAGTGATTCTCCGTTGGTGACTGCTGGAACTTTCCCACGAAGGCAACAGAGTAGCACAGTTCAGGCCACACGCACAGCACTTGGTACATCAAACTGCCTTGTGACTCCTGATATGGCTGCGTGGTACGACTTCGTTTACAGGTCAGCTGAAGTCCTTTCTCCAATGAACTCTTCGCGGAATTGCATTCAATCATGCCAAATTTCTCCACAATTTTAGTAGCAGCTACCTCTTGTGACAGCTTTAGCTCACCATGATTCCGGTCGTACTTGACTCGCATTCCCAAGAAAAACTTTGTTGGTCCACAATCGGTCATCTCGAACTCATCAGAAAGACGGCGCTTCTCGATTGTTTGGATGTTTCTTTGTCTACGTTGCTTCCTTTCTACCCATCAGACTTCTTGGCGAACGTATCTTCGAGAACCTTGCACATTTCTTTCGTCCTAGACTTCTCCCGGATACAACCCAGATATTTGTCAGATATTAGGCTCACCAGCAGGGACTTGGTCACTTCACCTGTTTCTGCTGGAACATTCTTCACCACTGCGTCCCACATGTTCGAGGCTTCGAGGTAGACTTGGTCACGGAACTTCCATGTATCGTAGCCAGTTTCAGAGAACTGAGGGATTCTGTGAACGGTCATTTCTTTCTGTTATCCACCCATAACCTAATGAGGTCCGTACTTCTTGAGAACCACTAAAAAGGAACATAAAGACTGTATTCGATGAAATTTGGACACACAAAATAGGTCAAATTTTGGGCAATGATAGGACCGACTTGCTTACTTACTTTTAACCACACTTTCTTTTTTACAAGTTCATTTTCTATCAGTTTTGGAGTTTTAACGAGCTTTTCGTTCATGATTGCCCAAAATTTTTCAATTGGGCGAAGTTCCGGAGTGTTTGGAGGGTTGACGTCTTTTGGTACAAAAACTACATTATTATCTTTGTACCAGTCTAAGACGGGCCGGGCATAGTGGCAAGATGCCAAATCCGGCCAAAACAGTGTCGGGCCATTGTGAGATCTCAAGAAGGGCAGAAGTCGTTTTTGGAGGCATTCGTCCTTGTAGATTTGTCCGTTGACGGTCCCAGAGGTGATGAAGGGCTGACTCATTTTGCCACATCCGCAGATCGCTTGCCAGATAAGGAATTTTTTGGCGAATTTCGACAGTTTCTTCTTCCGTACACTCTCCAGAACGGCCAACTTAGAGGTGGCGACGTAGTGTTCCTGTCCTGGCATTTGTTCATCGTCCATCACAATGCAGAACGGTTTTGTGAGCCACTCCCTGTACAGTTTTCTTGCACGAGTTTTGGCCACCGAGTTCTGTTCATCGCTCCGGTTCGGTGCCTTCTGGACCTTGTACACATGTTATTCAGAACGTTTCATTGTTTTCTGCACAAAACAAACTGAAACATTCGCCTTTTTCGCAACATCCCTGATCGAAATGTTGGGATAACGCTTAAATTGGTTCAATACCATCCTGGCCTTCTCCGGTTTTGATGTGCCACGTTTTTTGCCTCTACCATTTTTCCGCTTGGTTGTCTTACGGTCCTTGAACGTTTTGATCACATGAGATACGGTTGAATGTGCGATTCCGAGCTGTTTTCCGATCCATCGATGAGAAGGGTTTGGGTTTTCGAAGTGAGTGCCCAAAATTTGTTGGCCATCACTGAAATCACTCGACCGATTTTCACGAAACTCATTACACAATTGACACAACACAATGAAATACATTCAGTTAAAATTTCAATAATTTTTACCCACACGCTAAAAAGTTACGAACAATTGCGTGTGTCCAAATTTCATCGAATACAGTCTTTAGCTTGAATCATTTTAACGGGTTTTATTGAACGTACCTTTTGTTTGCTTCGGATTCTCCTATTCGAGGTTCTTAGTATCAATGATTGCTAGATTCGCAACAGAACTCATCGGAAATGTGAAATTCAGATTTAGATATTTTTTAAACTTCTTGAAGGCTTCTGTGGACTCGTTGATTGCCTTCTCAAAAACGATTCGGATTCGTAAGAAATCATATGAATAACTTGAAATTTTGTACGCAATCATCAGATATTCTGCGAATTATCTGGAAATTTCTAGAAGTTTTTATAAATTTTAAATGAGACTTTGTGATCTTTGTCTTTGTGATCAACAGCTTGTCAACCCTTTACAAAATGTGTTAATTTGTTTCATCTGGAACTTCAAGTTCATGTTTCGAAAAATTCGTAAACATCGCAAAACCAACAAGAAGATAGCCAAACCCCAGATAATAAAAAATTTGTTTTCATAAAGATAACATAAAGATTCAAAAAGATTCATAAACCTTTTAAATGACTTCTCGGAAGTTTTGTCAAATTAGGGTAGTCCTATGAACAAGCCAACATTGTGTATATACTCCGAGTATACCCTGAAAATGTTCTTCAAACTACATAAAAACTTCTCTCTGGATTCTAGGAGGTTCTGTCAACTTTCAAAGAATATTTTTAACTTCTGTGGCTTCTGTTTATTATTAATTTGTAGCAACTGCTCATAAATTCATCCACGGTTTTCTGATATTTTTCCGCTCTTTAAGCTTGCAAATGTTTCGAAAACTTCACAGAAACTTTGATAACTTTTTGAGAACTCAGTGAAGATTTTGGTTGGCATTTAAGATGTTCTGTGAACTTATAAGTATTTCTATTTGGAATATATATTGGTATGAACTCATTGGATTCCTAACGAATCCAGAATCCTTTGAAAACGTCCCAGGTTTTCAACAACCTTCTCGTATATTCTGCAAAGAATTTTAAGGTAAGCATATATTTCCACTATAGTTTTAGGTAGTTTGATAAGCTCTCAAAAGTTCGAAGTTTTTTGAAATTCTTCAGTATTCTTGAGACGATATCTGATTTTTATATTCGAAAATTGGCATGAACTCGTCAGTTACCCTGCTCAGGGGTTAACCAAAGAAATTATGCAAACTTTTTAGAAGTTCTGCGAACTTTTAAGAACATCCTGAAATACCGAATTCTTATAGATATTTAAATTATTTCAGTTAGATATTTAAATTAGTTCAGTTTGAAGCTCATTTGAGCTTTTTGAGATTACAAGTGAAAGTGCCTGAAAAGGCCTGCAAATTTTTGAGGAATATTTGAAACTGTCTGAAAGCTTTTTTTGTCTTCGTGAGAGTTATAAGGAATATTGTGAGTTTCAAGGAAGTTTGTCAACTTCTCGAAAAGTTGGATATCCTTGATTTGAATTGAAATTTGAGAATTCACGAAAAGTCCTTTGAATAAGCAAAACTTTTGTGTAAAGTTCTTAGAAGTTTTTTTTAGCAACAGGTTCATAATGTATTTAGCATTTAGCCTATCATAACTTTTATAAACTCAAAAAAAAATATTTTTATGGTTTTGCAAACTTTTCGGGAATTCTACAAACTTTTCGGAAGTTATCATTCCGGAAAAAAAAATCATTCCGCACGTTTATTTGCATAAGAATTATTATACACCCGATAAATGACATTTTTTCTTAAATGAGCGTCAAAGACTTCGTTGGAAATCTCAGGCAGTGTTTTCGTTCGAAATCAAATTAGTAGCAAAATATGGTTACTTTTAGATATGTAGAAAACACTGTTGAAATTTGCATTCACATTATTTTGATTTTGAATGAAAATTCTGCTCTTGAATTCCAGAGAAATGTGGATTAATGGTGGACACAACCACAACCACAAATAACTTTCCCGTAGTCATGGAGAAGACTGCAAATACATTCTTCTTCTTATTTCTTCGCAAACCAGATATTCCCTCACGCGTTCTATGAAAGCTATCTTTGACGACATTTTTGCCTCAACCGTCAATTCACGTTCGCAACCCATAATGCTATCGTCGTTAGCGAAAACTGCCATCGATGGCTCAGAATGATGAATGATAACAATCGTCGCTCAATGCGCCCCAAACCGATGTGATGGGATCGGAAGAACCGTTCTCCAGAGCGCTATGCCGGCGATGATGATGGAAGAAGAAAACGGAATGAATTCTCAAACCCAGCGCACTCAGCGTTTCTCCTCCTGCCACCACCACCACCAACAACAACAACAACAACAACACTCTCCATCCAAGTACATAGATAGATAGCCGTCGTATGCCAAGACGACACTACTCTTCACAGTGAAAAGGGCAATGATTTTAATGGCCCTTTGTTGTCCGATTTCATCGGAAAGTGATGGTGGTGGTGGTGAATAACAAGGGTTGCTGGGATGACACTTTTTCCAACAAAGTTGGAAGAGGGGCTACCATCTATCAATGGATATTTTTTGTCCTACCCGAGAGCAACGAACAGATCAATTTTTTCTGAAGGTCAACTCTAAATATCGATTAGGTTACAGTCACTACCTTTTTATTGTCTCCACGCGAGCTGTAAGTAAAATGTTGTCCAGACGAGCAATAAAGATCCAAACTCTTATCTCAGTGCAATTTCTCGTTCCACGAAATTTTGTCTACTTGGAACTGATCAACTACGCCAACAGTGATTCAAAAAAAAAATACACTTAACTCAAAATCGTAATCTGGCCAAAAAGATCTCCCTCGAACTAATCGACATTCTAATGTATTTCACTAGAACTTGATTTAATGCCCACGATATGTTTTGTTGTTATCACACGAGATATTTACAGTCAACAAAACGAAGCATTTCACTCTGGCACATGTTTGCTTACGCGGTACAATTTCGCAGTTGGGCCGTGCCTCGGGAACCCACGCCAGTGAGCGCAACAACAAACTAGTCGCTGATGCAAGTCATGTGTGATAAGCAGCAGCTGAAGAGTGCGGGCAAAACTCATTTATAGGAGCAGTTGGACAATGTCGGTGACAGCCACACGACGAGAAGTAACTTTGAAGAACAATCTGCACCGGAGCAACCCATTGTTTCCATTGTGTATTGAATGTGCTAATCGCAGCCAGCTGCGATTTTGGAAGCTACAAGTGTTACCTAGCGTGAAGAATCAGTGAAACTAGTGAGACTAAACAGTGCACGCGAGATTTTGGGAAGGGTTCTTGAAACAATTAGTGATACAAATCCTGCCAACACCATGTGGTCACCGGAAGCGGAAATCAACTCAATTGCCTTCACAACAATGCGGCACTCGGTGTCGGCATCATCCGGTATGTATTAAACTCGCCACGAATTGTCAAATTGATTGTACCTTGAATATTACGCCGAACGAATTAGCATTCTACTAAGAAATTATTCCAACAGGTCATCAACAGCTAATGTCCAGCTCTGCAAGTTAGTGTTCTTTTATGTACTTTCGCAGTTTTCTAGTTGAAAATCTTTTCCTCTGTTGGTATTTGTTTCAATTAGGTACACACTTAGTTTATATCACCGAGGCCGGTAAAATATTACCGGGTTTTTGAACAGCTGAATATACTGAAATTACATTAATTACAATTACGTTGGCAGCTTAACTTGACCTCCGTCTCCGCGTAAAACGTGAAGATCTTTTTTTTTAAGTTTTAATAATTTTATTTGGCAAATCATATTTGTATTTGTGTTTTATATGATATTTTACTCTCGTTTAATCAAAATATTTAATCATAGCCAAGACTCCTAACTTTTCCTCGAACATGACCCATTAGCTTCTGCACAGTGGTACTTCCCACAATTTCGACCACTTTTGGCTAATCTTTTTTGAAATTTTTGAATGTCGTCCGCTGGTTTTATGAATTTTTGAAGCTTTGCTTTGGTTAAAGCCCAAAAAGTCTCGATTGGTCGTGCCTCCGGGCAGTTCGGCGGATTCATGTCTTTCGGCACGAAACATACATTTTGACATTTGTACCATTCTAAAGTGTCCTTTGCGTAATGACATGACGCCAAATCAGGCCAAAACACTACTTGACCTTCGTGCTGCCTGATCATCGGCAATAATCGCTCCTGGAGACATTCCTTAACGTATTTCTGAGCGTTCATCGTCTTCGTTGTGATGTACGGACTAGATGTTTTACCACACTCGCATATTGCCTGCCAAACCATAACCTTCTTACCGAATTTTTCGGTAAAAATTGCCTTCTCCGTTTCGGGGATGTCTTTGTCTTCGCTTACATTATAAAATTGTGGTCCGGGAAGCGTTTTGTAATCTAGTTTTACATACGTTTCATCGTCCATTATTATACACCCAGAATTTCTACACAATAACGAATCGTAGAGTTTGCGGGCCCGTGGTTTCATGGACGCTGCCTGTTTTGGGTTCCTTTTGGGTTTTTTCTGCTTCCGGTATGTTTTTAGCCCAAGTCTTTCTTTGGCACGCATGACGTTACTCGACGAGGTCCCTAGTTTTTTCGCAACATCCCGAACGGAAGTCGCTGGTTTTCGGTGGTAGGCATCCCTGATCTTTTTATCGATATCCGGACTAACAGGACCGGATTTCCGACCACTCTTCGGCGCATCTTCAAACGTACACTGTTCTCTATATTTTCGAATCGCAGATCGTACCGCTCCGACGCTTACACCCTCTTCCTTGGCCAATTTTCTCAAGGAGAGTCCGCTCACAGGGCACCATTTGTGCACGATACTTTTTCGTTGTTCCGGAGTAAGACCGCGCATTTTGATAGGTAACACAAAACTGAGCTCTTTTTAGATGCTATGTCATTCAGAAATGTGCAAACAAAAGGACGCAGCCAAAACATGTTGAAATATTTCATTATATTCAAAGTGACCGTTAAAATAAGGTGTGCTTATATTTTCTGGAACAGTCGTTACTGTGGAAGCATCCCAGAATTTCTCTTCAAGCGAATAATTAGTAGCATTTCAGAACGATTCTAGAAATTTCTCTGAAATATTCTGTAAGAATTCCAGCAAAAATATGGATACATTGCTCCACTTTGAAAACATTCTAGAATATCTCTAAACATCCCCGAACTATTCGGGAAGCATCCCAGAATCATTTCTCTGGAAGCATTAGCATTAGCATTAGCATTGACGTTTGCACACCTCGTGGATGGAGCTACGATGAGGAAGGTCGTTGAAGACATTGCATGCCACCATGAAACGAAACCAGTTACTGATACGTTTTTTCACACAATAATCACCACGAAGACACTCCTCGATCGCTCACCTGGCCACTTCCATGCAACCGTTGGTGATAGGAAGGATTTGGTATCAACCTTAAGAAGACACGGGGAACCCACGTAGCTTTCAGTAGATATCAAAAGAAAATGGAAATGAATAGTTGGAGAGAATAGTTGAACAGAATGCTCTGTTTGGTGATCAGAACAAAAATTTATTCAAAAAAGGTCGTTGGGTGCATCTAGTCTAAGAAGGTTAAGTGATGCTCCATTTCGCTTCAAACGGTTGGGACTTTAGCATTAACTATAGTCCTAGCTCCCTATGGCTTATGGTTATAGCGCCATTACTCGCTCTCTGAAAAGAGAAGATTCTGAAAATATAAGAACGGGTAGTGAAGGAGAATTTTCAAAATGAAGCCGAATTCTGAAAATATAAGAACGGGTAGTGAAAGAGAACTTGTCAGAATGAAGCCAAAAAAAATCAGTGGGGTTGTATTTAACACACGACCGGTTGACGTAGACTACGTTAAACCGTTTGATTAGTTTCGTTAGTTTCGTAGCGGAACATTCACAGAAAAAATAATAATGAATTTTAGCAGACGCGCAAAATTCATAATTACAAGCACACAAAACAAGCGTAAAAAAAGAAATTGTTTGCAATCTTTCATACAACAGACCTGATTTCAGTGATATCAGGTTTACATTTTAATGAAATATTCCATGAATTCAAGTCAAATCTAGCATTTCCTTTATACGCATTAGATAATGCAGAAAATTAAATGTTTATTTCAAACTATATTGCAACGCAAATAGTTTTTCCTTAACGAAACATTTCTAGACCAGACCGGGCAGGAGGACGCTGTATGTTAGTATGCATTATAAACCAGTAGTTGGCAAAATCCAGCATCTCAACCAGTAGTTGGCAACGTTTAAGTTTTGCCTGATAATCACGAGTTCATTCGGCATCGGTACATGGTCGGAGGATTTTCCATATGTTCAATTTTAACGCGCTTCCGAAATTTGCGCAAACGTTTGGCATCAAAACGATTAGACATCGTACTCATTCTCACCTTCACAGTTTCTCAAAATTTATTTCTTCCTAGAAGTAAAACTCTATCTAACGCGAATCGTTAAAACAACAGAATAACTATTCATAACTGTACTAACTGGAGTATGCCGAGAATGTTACTTCGGAATATCCATTTCGAAAATCAAAGCGAAAATCAAACGTAAAAAATTTCTTGATACTTGCCGGAACGCAACATTCTTTAAAATTTTCCGCGAAATAAAATACTTCTTTTGTTTGTAAAATTTTAAACACTTGAGTAAATAAAATGGCAATCGTATAAACCTCTAGTTGATTTGAGCAAAAATCTCACAAATACATCAATCAAAATACGATCGAGTTATTAGCTTCCGGTTCAATGTTCCGTGACGACAGCCAGTTGAACAATGTACACAATATGCTCAAGGTATACAACGAAGAGGGAACTTAAATTGTTTTAGCCACCGCTGGCTGTGAATTGGTAAGAACTTGGATAGTAATGTTGAATAAATTCCAATCAAACAAAGTCTTTCAAAATTGAATTAGTCGTCCTGAAAAGGACGGATTTTAAACTGTCCGCATAGTAATTTTTGAAGAAGCAGGTTATTTCAGCCGTTTCACGTTGCGCCTTACCAAAGATGGCTACCAACATGATCACACACACAAGCACAACACAGGCTGGTAGCTGACTGCCTAGTACACCACTGCATAATTAATGGCTGCCTAGCAACGGTTGCCACCGCCAGCAGCCAATTCCAAAGTTGGCGCCTTGCCGCTCCGCTCTGCCGAATAAAGCACCCTCCAGGGTACATGCCATCGCCAGCTGCCAATGAATACTGGCTCGTTGCTCCGCACAGCTCCTGTACTGCGACACGAATGAGAAAATTTTCTTTTATGTCGTTCAGTGCTGAATATGAGACCTCCCTTGCTCACATTTGAAATCTGTGATAGGAAAGTACTGTGAATTTATGAAATCCAGCATGAAAAACCAAATTATAAGACATCACCATTCATTTTCGTTACCCTCATTTGTTTTAAAATTGTTAACGGATAATTTTAGATAATTGAATTGATATGCGGAAAAATTTCCATTCGATTTTTGAAAATCTATCGAGTATTTATGAAGTTATGAGCGTTTAATTTGTAACGATATTTTGTGACGGTCGATTATTCTTCGATTTTCAATTGACAATTCAATTTTTCATGACGGCAGCCATTTGTAAATTGTGCACAATGCTCAAGGTATGCAACGGAGAGAAAATTAAAATTGTTTTAGCCACCGCTGTCTGCCATTTGGTTAGTTGTTACATAAATTCAAATTAAACAAACTCTCTCAGATTTGGATTGGTCGTCCTGAAAAGGACGGATTTAAATTAGTCCTGCTCGGTCTTTTCACGAAGCAGGTTATTTCTGCCGTGCACGTTGCGCTTCAGATAAAGATGGCTACCAAGAATATCACACACACTCAAGCACCTTATTTAGCTCTTTGTGGTGGCGCGCCCACCGGTTGTCTACAAACCATCACCGGCTTTGGCAACCGACTGCCTAGCACACCACTGCATATACAATTGCTGCCTAGCCAAGGGCTTGCTAGCAACAGTCTCAGAGCAATCGACTAGGTCACCACTGGTTGGTTGCCAGTGCACCTTATGTGGCATGTTGCACCACCTGCTACGTTGGCTACGTTGGCAGCTTGCCGCTCCACACTGCAGGTTTCATGCTATCGGGGTTGCCTCCATCGCCAGCTGCCAATCCATAATGGCTCGTTGCTCCGCACAGCTCCAGTACTGCAACACTACTGAGTTAATTTGCGAAGGCGTACCCGTTTTATATCGTTCAGTGCTGCATGTGAGCCCTCCCTTGCTTAAATTTGAAATCTGTGACAGGAAAGTACAGTGCATTTAGTAAATTTACTCTGAAAAATAGGCATTATAAGACATCACCTTAGGTTTCGGTTATTTTCAATAGCTTGAAATTGCTAACGGAAATTTTTTGATTATTGAATTGATACGCGGGAAAATTTCCTACCGATTGATGTAAGCATCTTGAAAATCTATTGAGCATTTATTAAGTTATTAGCGTTTAATTTGTAACGATATTTCGTGACGGTCGCTTATTTCTAGATTTTCAATTGACACCCTACCCTTCCCGTAAGACGTAGTCTACGTCAAAAAATAATTATGCCACTAAAAATACCAGAGGGGCATCAGATTCAGGCGTCCCGTTGGTTATATTAACAACACGTCAAACGTCACAATCCTTGGCTTTATGGATCAAAAGGTCTGAGCCATTATACGGAGAGAGAGAAAAAAAAAGTTACTTATCACTTTTCAATCCATTCCAGATCAATTCATTTTCTTAAGGAATTTGCTCAATAATTTAATACTATCTCTGCTGCAAATGCCGCACAACATCAAAATCAGCGAAGATAAATCTTTTGCTGAGGTAAGTTAGGTAAATTTGTTTATACCTCTTATGTGTATTACGGGTGTTTATTTGTTTTTATATTTATTTTCACAGCTTTGTTTCTCATCTATTTTCTGTTCACGTAACCTGGAAGATATTTCTTATTGGAATCAAAGGCAAGAATTTGGGCTTTGTTCAATGTTTTAGTTAATTCGAGACGGCAATATATATTGATTGCGAGTTCTGACTAGTGCACGTAATCAGAAGTCAGATCGTCAGAGGAGTGTTAAAATTTATTCCCTCGGATAGGGCTTGCTTGGACATCATGATGACCAACGTACCGAGGTATCTACTTTGGCTGATGGACGATGATTGATTGCGTATGTATTTCGATGTGTTCGATCCTCAAACCAAGTTCAGAATAAGGTTAGTTTGTTAATACATTTTCTTTATACTCGATATTTGTGACGTGAGTTTGCTATGCAAAAAAATGAAATCGTAGATTGAGCTGCGCTTTCTGATAACTAATGATCGTGTAAGGAATGGGATAACCTTTTCAAGCATCTTTTTTGTACAAGCTTGTATTTGCTGCTGTGGACGGCAAATCTTCCGTTCTTTTTCGGTCGTAAAGTAAACAAATTCCAAAGACAATCGAAAGTTATTCTTGGAAGCCATGGCAAGAACTCTGAGATCATTATGGATTGTTTCTAATATCAAACATTTTGTGAAAGTAATAGGAGACTTATAATAAATCTTAATGAACCTTCATTTCTTTTCCCCAAGGCAGAGATAACCATTTTTGAAAATAGTAAGTTAAAAATAAGCGGCGAAGGAATACTTACCGCTCCCAAGCCCAATGAAAAGAATTCTTTATTAATAAATCTTCAAACCATACATCATCTTTCACCTCCCGCCAACAGCTGGCAGTTTCCCGATTGAATAACCAATATAATCGATTACTTTAATAACTTGTTTACACTGAAATAAAACCGCTAGTCTGCAAGCGTAGCATTCCGCAATGTATACAAACTGATCCGGCTTTGCCGGATACGAAACAAGATGCGGATGTAGCAATGCGCGTTCAAAGAAAACCCGATTTCACTGTTTATCCGTTTCATTTGCGATTCGAAAAGTTGTGATTTTGAGCTTTTTGCCATGATGCATTTTTTCAGCACCAACATTGATTATGCGATCAAGGCAACCCTCGGCAGGGCATGTCCACCAGCTGTCAGTGGCATCGATAGCAGTCAGCACCAGTGAGCCGATGTAGTGGATCCTGCCAAGAACGACTGGATCCCTCCCTTTTGGTCCACTTTTCATCGATTTGAGCACAAAACAATATACCTAGCATCTAAGCAAATGGAGCCATAAACCACCACCGGTAGACGCCAACTTGACTTGATATTGTTTACAGAATTGTCGTCGAGAAGCGCACAAAATAAATATCGATGGAGGTACTTTTCCAGCGGCTATCTTTGCAAACATTTATTATGGTGCTATCGTGACTTTTGTGTATCGCTGTTAGCTGGTGGGCAAATGATTGTTGTTTACATTTAGCTTCGGACACTTGCCCACAAACTGTGATTTACAGCCACGTTAGTTGCTGTTTGAGTCACACTGGGGATTTCAACGCGGTGTCAAAAGTGCACCATATCTATAGCCAGCTGCATTTTAACAAGCAGAATGCATCAATTTTTTTCAGCCTAGACATGATGGCAACAGTACTCGGATATTTCAGAGCACAGAACCATCGCTGCGCGTACTCTCCTTCTATGCTGTCTGTCTGTCATCACTCTTCGGTGCACTTTAGAAAACCACTTTCATTGCTATGTCGGCCTTGTCTCAAGTAAGTGGATAAAATCGAACACCTGTATGCAATCTTGTCACGCAACAGATTCAGTACTCGATGCTTGGAAGGACAACTCGAACTCGACAGGCCAACAGGTGGCGCCTCGGTAGAGTTCGGAGCGAAACAAAGCAAACCGTGGTGGCGGCGCTAATTAATTTCCCGACAACAAACTATCGGTTTTCAGTTTCAAACTGCTGCACTGAGTAAGGCCAACAGAATGGGCGGCAGGTGTGGGGCGGTCCGTGGAGGAAAGCCAAAAATGTTGCCGGTCATTTTACCGACACCACTCCATTGAGAAATTTTCCTTTTGATCGTGCGGACGCGTGGTGGTTTATGTGTTTTTATTTTTGCTTTGCATTTTTCGCTCAGGTGCCTTCATACCTTACGGTGGAGCAACAGGGTAGGAGTTTTCGTATTTTCTTTGAATGCTCTGCAATGAAGGCAGCTCCAATAAACACCAGAACGATTAGAGTATTCGGGTCAACAGAGGGAGCGAAAGGTGTGTGGGTCAAATGATTTCCTACATGGCTCATAAACCAGGAGGTTAATTTTCTGCCTGTCTTTTCCTTTGAAATCAATGCGGATATTTGTGTCTCGTTTATAGTGATGGCACGTGGCGGAAATTATGGTTGGCTGAGATATATGCACGCCATGGCCAACGGATCAATCAACGTTAATGTGCGTGGGGTTTATTTTTCGTCGAAAGTATTTTCAAAGGGGCGTATCTGTAAATGTAAACAATGATTTGAAAGACAATTTCTTGAACCATTGAGCAAGCTTACCCAAACCAATCATATCGTAACTAGAAAATGAGAAGAAAGATTAGAAATTTCCATTTAATTTCAACTACCTTTATTGCTTATCTTGACAGATACGCGTATTTCGTTTACAATGTGCAGACTTCTTCAGTGTCGTGTACTTATAGTCGAGTATTGATTAGTACTAATAGTTAAGTATTACTACACGACACTGAAGAAGTTTGCACATCGTAGACGAAATACGCGTATCTGTCAAGATAAGCATTAAAGGTAGTTGGAATTAAAGGGAAATTACTAATCTTTTTTCTCATTTTCTAGTTACAGGTATTCCACTAAAAAGCTCACACATGACTAATCATATCAAAATCAATTAGATACTTTCTAGCAAATACCTCGCCAGGTATCTTGAATACTTTGTTGTGCTGCAAAACCTTCAACATTATTTTTAAGTGTTTGATTTCCATCTCGTCATATAATTTGTTTTGACCTTGGTCACTACTTTGAATTGATGTATTTTACCTCTTTCTTGATTAGAAGATGTCGCCGAAAACGATCGATTTGAAACCTTCAAGGCGAGGCAACTGAATGACCTAGAAATAAATGTATGTTAAACATTATACTTCCTTATTTATACCAAGCAAAATTTTACCTTTTGGAGATCCACAGCTAGTACTATTTCGCCATATTTTGTGATATAGTGGGAGGAATATTACAATTTGAGATAATTCTATGCAGTCGGTTTACCAAAATTTGGCAGATCGACAGGTAATCGGTGGGTGACTGACCACCAGGCACTTCATAGCAAGATGCTAGGAAGCGAACCAGAAGTATAAATGAGCAAATTCCCCACAAATTATGCACTTTAGCACTTCAGATTGACAAATTATGTTCATTTATTCTAAACTAAGTTGCTTAGTTCTAAGTTCACTTTAAATGACGAAGAAATAGTGAACTAGATTATCCCATCGGCATATGGATAGTAATTTGTTCCTAAAAGTTCTCTAGGACCATCGACATCAAGAGAGAGTGAGATAAAGTGAATATCGAGAATTCAAGCATAACTTTTCAAATAGACGTATCTAACATTTGATAGGAATTGAGAAAAAATAGGTAGAAGTTCCAGATGCTTTCATTAAATCCTATTTAACTGCATTCCAATTTTTATTCGATCTGTTGATTCTATCATGGTTAAATAGTATTAAAAGTTGTAAAAATTCTGGTTTTCATTCACTTTCGCTCTATTTTTGAGAAAATTAACACATACACCGGTTTGCCTCCATACCACACACATTCACCATGTTAGATACGTCGGTGTGACATCTTGATTGTAACATACACCGGTTGGATACGTCGGTATTTCAGAACGTTTAGCAATTGCGTCATGTCAGATACATCGGTTATAATTTTTAAGCGCAGATACGTTGGCTTGCTGTGCGGTGTATCTGAACAATTTGCTTAACATTTAAAAATATCAGATAGGTCGTATATAAAATTTGGCTCACTTAACTGAATAATTTTGATAATAGTATTTGGCAATTGCTACTACATTAAGGGCGGTAATAATGACAGGATAGAATGAAAAACTCGATTTGTTTATATTTGCGACATACGTCCTTTTGAAAAGTTATGCTTGAATTAATCTATCTATATATATAAAAATGGATTTCTGTCTGTCTGTCTGAACCTCATAGGCTCGAAAACTACTGAACCGATCAGCGTGAAATTTTGTATGAAGAAGTTTTTGGGGCCGGGGAAAGGTTCTTATGATAGTTTGAGACCCCTCCCTTCTCTGGAAAGGAGGTCTCCCATACAAATGAAACACTCTTTACTACATAACTCAACAACTAATCAAGTAAAAGAACCCAAATTTAGCATGCAGAAGTTTTTGGAGGCAAGAAATGTTTCTATGGTAGTTTGAGACCCCTCCCCTCTCTAAAAAGGGAGGCTCCCATACATATGAAACAGAAGTTTCTGCATATCTCAAGAACTAATCAAGCAAATGGAACCAAATTTAGCATGTGGGTTTTCTAGAGGCAAGAAATGTTTCTATGGTGGTTTGAGACCCCTCCCCTCTCTTAGAAGGGGGGCTGTCATACAAATGAAACTGAAATGTCTTCATAACTCTAGGTCTAATAAAGCAAATGGAACGAAATTTGGCTTGCGGGGATTTTAAAAGCAATAAATATTTTTCCACGGTACTTTGAGACCCCTCCTCACTCTTTCTGGTAGGGAAGGGGGGGGGGGCTCCCATACAAATGAAACACAAGTTTCTGCATTACTCGAGAACTAATCAAGTAAATGGAACCACATTTGGCTGGTGGAGGTATTTGAAGGCAAAAAATGTTTCTATTGTGGTTTGAGACTCCTCCGCTCACAGAAAGAGGGGTCTCTCCTACAAATGAAACACGAATTTCTTCATAACTCGAGAACAAATCAAGCAAATGGAACCAAATTTTGCATCTGGAGGTTTTTGAAGGAAATAAATGTTTCTAAGGTAGTTTGTGACCCCTCCGTCTTCTGGAAGAGGAGACTCCCACAAAAATGAAACATAATTTTTAGCATAACTCGAGAGCCAATGACCAAATTTGGTATGTGGAGGTTCTTTAAGGCAAGAAATGTTTCTATGGCAGTTCAATACCCCTCCCCATTTGAAGGGGGGGGGGCTTCCTTACAGATTAAATGCAGCTTTCTGCATAACTCGAGAACTAATCAAGTAAATGAAACCACATTAAGCATATGGGGGTTTTTGGAGGCTAGATTTCTATATACATAAAAATGAATTTATGTCTGTCTGTCTGTCTGTCAGACCCTTCTAGACTCGGAAAGTTCTGAACCGACCAACGTGAAAATTTATATGAACAGGTTTTGGGGCTGGGGTTCTTATGAATTGTTTGAGACCCCTTCTCTCTTAGGAAGGGGGGCTCTCATACAAATGAGACACAAATTTCTTCATAACTCGAGAACTAATCAAGTTTATCGAATCAAATTTGGCATGTGAGGGGTTTTGAAGGCAAGAAGGTTTCTATGGTGGTTCAAGACCCCTCCTCTTTCTGAAAGGGGGAGGGTGCTTTCATACAAATGAAACTCAAATTTCTGTATAACTCGAGAACTAATCAAGCAAATTGAACCAAATTTGGCATGTGGGGGTTTTGAAGGCAATGATTGTATGGTAGTTTGAGAAACCACCCCCCTTTGGAAGGGAGGACTCCCATACAAATGAAACACAAATTTCTACCAAAAATGAGAATTATCCAGGTTACTTAAACACAAAACGTGTATTTCTCGGGTAAGAAGCATGTTTTGATAGAAGTTTGAACCCCTGCTTTTTAAAAAAAAAAAAACTCATTCCGAAAAAAAAACCATAAACGTCCCAATTATATTAAATTTTATTTCATTTAGTTGCAAGCATAGCAGCGCACGCACTGGGTTCAGCTAGTCTATATATATAAATGAATTTCTGTCTGTCTGTCTGAACCTTATAGAATCGAAAAATACTGAACCGATCGGTGTGAAATTTTGTATGCAGGAGTTTTTTAGGCCGAGGAAGGTTCTTAAGGTAGATAAAGACCCCTCCCTTCTCTGAAAGGGGGGGCTCCCATACAAATGAAGCCCAAATTTCTGCCTAACTCGAGAACTAATCCAGCAAAGGAAACCAAATTTATCATGTGGGAGTTTTTGAAGGCAAGAATTGTTTCTATGGTGGTTTGAGACCCCTTCCCTCTCTACAAAGAGAGGCTTCCATACAAATGAAACAGAAGTTTCTGCATAACTCAAAAACAAATCAAGCAAATTGAACCACATTTGGCATGTGAATTTTTCTGGAAGCGTAAAATGTTTCTAAGGTGATTTGAGACCCCTTCCCTCTCCTAGAAGGAGGCCTGTCATACAAATGAAACTGTAATTTCTGCATAACTCGAGAACTAATACAGCAAATGGAACCAAATTTGGCATGTGGGGATTTTGAAGGCAGGAAATGTTTCTACTATGGCTCGAGACCCCTCCTCTCTCTTCTGGTAGGGGCGAGGGTCTCATACAAATGAAACAATAATTTAAACCAAACATGAGAATTAAGCAGGGGTTTTTGGGGCCGGAGAAGGTTGTTATGATGGTTCGAGTCCCCTCCCCCGTCTGGAAAGGAGGGGGGGGGGGCTTCCACACAAATGAAATACAAATTTCTTAATAACTCGAGAACTTATCAAGCAAATGGAACCAAATTTGGCATGTGGAGGTTTTTGAAAGCAAGAAATGTTTTTACGGTGGTTTGAGACCCGTTCCCTTCTTTGGAAGGGGGAAGGGGTCTCATACAAACGAAACAAATTTAAACCAAACATGAGAATTATCCCTACTGTTATGAAAATGTGTATGCAGGAGTTTTTAGGCCGGAGAAGGCACATATAATGGTTCGAGACTTCTTTCCCGTCTGGAAGGGGGGCTCCCATACAGATAAAAACCAAATTTTTGCATAACTCGAGAAATAACTAAGCAAACGGGACCAAATATAGCATGTGGGGATTTTTGGAAGCAGGATTTTTTTCTATGATTATTCGAGACCCCTCTCCTCTCTAGAGAAGGGGGAGGGGCTCTCATATAAATGAAACAGAAATTTCAATCAAACATAAGAATTATGCAGGCAACTAAAACACAAAATATGTATTTCTCGGGTAAGCAGCATGTTCTGATAGAAGTTTAAACCCCTTCTTAGTCAAGAATGGGGTATGCTTGAGTTACTCTCAGTGCTACATTATGCACAAGAAGTTAATCTTAGGTTATGCAAGCGAAAATTACGTCCAAAACAGGCAGGATACGGCGAAGTTTGAAGATAAATGTGTTATCTGTGAAATGCTTCTACACAAAAAGAAAAACCATGGTAGAAACTAACGATCCGAGGGTTCAATCAAAAACACACACCTATGTTTTATTTTGCAGAAATTACGCACATTAGCTAACGAAAATATTTTACATAACTCATACAAGCGCCATTTCTAGTAAATTTGCATTCGCGTAGCAAAGCTCGCACCGGGTTCAGCTAGTTTAAAATAAGATATTGATCTGCTCTGTAGGATTGTAAACAATTGAGTTAAAAGTAAAATTTAACGAGGGAAAATATTTAGCGTCTATTCGATTACAAGGGTCTTACGATCAAAATTTGGTCAGACAAGCAGGAGTATAAATTGATAAAAAAATTTGTAATAAAACTTAAATGGCTTCTCTTTATAAACTTCAGTTAGTGTAAAATACAGACATAATGTTCAACTTAGTTTCCGATTCACCGGATCCGAATTGGCGGTGCCTTTTGTTTCAATCCTGTCATGAGATTGTATTAAGCCATGTAAAGCTCGATTCACTTAATATCTTAACGCAAGAAATCAGCCCTATCTCGAGATTGTACTGATGAAATAAAACAGTTGGGTAGTTAAAATACAGGTTTTTTTAATTGCACTTTCACTATTCCGTTTTGGTGTTAATAAAATTACGAACTTGTCTGGAAATTCTTCTCATCATCTTTTGGACACTGCTCGTCAACTTGAGCGTCCATTTTATCCGACCATCTTTTCATATCTGCAGCATCTCGAGCTACTTTTACAGACTTTTTCAGCTTCCGCTTAACAATTGTCCAATATGTCTCGATTGGGCGAAATTGAGGGCGCTTGGGTGGGTTGAGGTCCTTTTTGATGAAATCCACCCTGTTGTACTGAAATGGGGTACTGAAATGTATCTCGACTGTAGTGGCAGCTAGCTTAATCAGGCCTTTGTGTGCATTGATGAATGGTAGAGTGTGATTTTTTTTTTCATGCTCTCTTCATTGAAGAGCTCCGAGTTCATTTATAAAGAAACTTGCCAAATTGAAAATTTTGTAATTTTTCAGCAAAAACAAATGTATATGGCCGGCCACATAAATATTCTGCCAGGAAGCTGCCCAAATTCCATCTTTATATACGTTTCGTTGTCCATCAGTATGCATCCAGGGTACCTCGTTAGAACCTCTCTATATAACTAACGATCGCACGTTCTGACCATTCGGTTCTGTTTCAGTATCCGTCTTTTGTTGGAATTGTATGTTATGGCAATGTCGCCAGCCGAGGGTCTTGGGTTTGCTCTCATTTTTCTCAAATTCCTTTCAATACAGTTGCCGATCGTTAGTTCCACTACGACGTTCACTTATTTTGTGCATTTGTTTCGTATTTACGTGAATTTTAGCCTGACGCTAGTTCGTCATGCCAGGGAGGTGACACCTGGACCCTACATATCGAACCCATTAACACATGGGCGGGAACCAACGGCTTTATGATCGAAGAAAATTCCACCGGCGCAGACTGGGATTGATACCAGACCAACTGGGGTGAGAGACAACAATAGTTTCCCGCTCACGGAAAACGTTTGAGGGTAGTTTAAGCTAAATTCAACAATTTCGATTTTTTGCGCCTGACCACGTTGGATTTTCAAACTGAGTGTCCAAAATATTGTTTTTCTTTCAGCTTCCATCTGTCACAAAATCAAAATCTGAATGAATCGTTGCAAATTTTTGGGACCCAAACAATCTTCTGTCAAAGCATTTGAGGACCGACTTTTAGGTGCGCTGATAAAACAATAAGTAGTGCTTCCAGATTTGAAACAGATTTCGAGTCTTCTCCAGGTTCCACTTGACGATGGCCCAATATTTCTCGATTGGGTGAAGCTCTGGGCTGTTGGGAGTGTTCTTGTTCCTACGCAAAACATGCACGTCGATGGTCGATTGTGAAATTTTTTTCATCGGTGAACAACACTGACCGATAGCGGCCCTCGGATAAGCGGTTCAGGAGAACCTAAGGTTTTCTCAACCGTTTTCAAGGTGTCATTCAAGTAGTGATTCTTGCAAAGTAGTGATCTGAAGCTTCAAATCGTCGTGAACTATGGATTCAACGGAAGATTTTGAACTTTTCAGTGATTTCGCCAGCTTTCGGATGGAAATCGAAGAATTTCGCTTGATGAATATGGCGAGATTTTGCCATATTCAGGGTCTTTGCAATCACTTAAACCATTTTTTCCTTTTCGAAAAAGTTCAATTTCACCTGCGCGCAACTCATTCGGCTTCATTTTGAATGAATCAGAAATCACAACTGTACCAAACTTACTGCGTATAAAGACAATGGGTCAAGATGTTAAACCATGTAGGTATGCTTAGTTTAATCCGCTTGGTTGTGTTGAGGCATGCCGACAAAGTCTGTACGGATAATTTGCAGACACCCTGTAAGGCTAGTAGAATTGGGCTTGTGATCAATGCTTCGAAATCAAAGTGCGTGAAGGGAAGAGGCTCACGAGAAGACAATGTTCGTTTCCCACCTCGAGTTCCGATAGACGGTGATGAAATCGAGGTTCGCAAATTCGTGTATTTGGGCTTAATGATGACCGCTGATAGAACCACTCGCAGAGAAATACTAAAGTGCTTTATGGCTGGCAATCGTACATATTTTGGACTCTGAAGGACAGACAAAGTTTGCCGAACTACAAAGTTTACCATCTACAAGACATTAATTAGACCAGTAGCTGTCTACGGCCACGAAACATAGACATTGTGCGTGGAGGACCAACGCGCCCTTTGTATCTTTGAACGGAAGGTGTTACGTACAATCTACGGTGAAGTGCAGATGGAAGACGGAACGCCGAGGAGGCGAATGAACCACGAATTGCATCAGTTGCTGGAAGAACTCCCATCGCGCACACCGCTAAAACCGGTCGACTACGATGGGCTGGGCATGTCGTAAGAATGTCGGACGACAGCCCAGTTAAAATGATTCTCGAAAACGAACCGACGGGTACAAGAAGAAGAGGTGCCCAACGAGCAAGGTGGATTGATCATGTATAAGGCGACCTAGCACATTGAGGAACGAAGCCGACAGAACGAGTGGTTCGACGAGGAATGTCAGCAGGTGTTGGATGAGAAGAACGCAGCGTGGGCACTTATGCTGCGTAGAGCTAACCGTCATAGTGTGGAACGAAACAGACAGAAGCGGCGACAGCAGACCCAACTCTTCCGGGAGAAAAAGCGCCGCCAGGAGGAGGAGGAGTGTGAGGAACTAGAACAGCTGCACCGCTCACATGAAACGCGAAAGTTCTACCAGAAACTCAACGCATCCCGCAGAGGCTTCGTGCCGCAAGCCAAAATGTGTCGGGATATGGATGGCAGAATCCTGACGGACGATCGTGACGTGATCGAAAGGTGGAAGCAGCACTTCGATGAACATCTGAATGGAGTACAGGAAGAGGACCAAGACAGCGATGGAAGTGACGTAGTCGATGCAGTAAGTGACGGAGATGTGCCACCCCCGACGATAGGTGAAGTTAAGGATGCCATCAAGCAGCTGAAGAACAACAAATCGGTTGGAAGGGATGGAATCGGAGCAGAACTTATCAAGATGGGCCCGAACAAGTTGGCAAACTGCCTGCATCGACTGATAGTCAGGATTTGGGATACCGAACAGCTACCGGAGGAGTGGAAGGATGGGGTTATCTACCCAATCTATGAGAAAGGCGACAAGCTGAACTGTGAAAACTATCGTGCGATCACTGTCCTTAATGCCGCCTATAAAGTATTATCCCAAATCATCTTCCAGCGACTGTCGCTACTAGCAAATAGATTTGTGGGAAGTTATTAGGCCGGCTTCATCGAAGGACGGTCTACAACGGACCAAATCTTCACTTTGCGGCAGATCCTCCAAAATTGTCGTGAATATAGAGTCCCAACGCATCATCTATTCATCGACTTCAAAGCCGCATATGATACAATTTACCGATATGAGCTATAGAAGATCATGGACGAGAACAGCTTTCCGGGGAAGCTACCCCGACTTATCAAGGCTACGATGGATGGAACCCAGTGCTGTGTGAGGATATCGGGTGGATTATCGGGTTCATTCGAATCCCGCAGGGGGCTTCGTCAAGGTGATGGCCTCTCTTGCCTCCTGTTCAACATTGCTCTTGAAGGTGTTATGCGACGAGCGGCGTTTAACATCCGAGGCACGATTTTCAACAGATCCGGTCAATTTATCTGAAGCAGAGAAGATTTTGTTGAAGATGCATACGTCCAAAACGAAGTACATGCTGGCAGGCGGAACCGAGCACGACTGGACCCGACTGAGCAGCAGTGTAACGATCGACGGTGATGAGTTCGAGGTAGTCGATGAATTTGTCTATCTCGGCTCACTGGTTACTGCGGACAACAGCCATGAGATCCGGAGGCGGATTATCAGTAGAAGTCGTGCCTACTATGGGCTCCACAAGCAACTAAGGAGTGTATCGAATATAAGCTATCCACATACATTTGCGTTGTACGCATGTATTTGTGATGGTTTTTTATGCTCTGAACACTGCATGCTGTGCGTTTGACTGTCAGCTTTCTTTTGTTTACTTGTTTGTGCGGTTCAAATTCTGCGTTTTCAAAATGTCGCGTATTGAAAAGGAAGTGAAAATTAAGGTTCTGGACACATGGCTAAGTGAGAAGGGTATTACTATGCGAAAATTGGCGAAGCGGTTTGAAATTCATCCTGCGAGTGTTAAAACCATCATTAATAAGTTTGGGGAACACTATTCTTTGGATGAGCTACCAGGAAGAGGCAGAAAACCCGGTTCTTCCAACCCGAAACTGGAGCAGAAAGTGGTATCTCTAATCATGAAGCAGGAACGAGTGTCGGAATGATCCAGCGTATCAAGAGGCGAAACCACCTGAAGACCTACAAGAAGCAGAAAATCTCGAAACAAAGTGCAGAACAGAAGAAGCGAGCAGCAACAAGGGCCCGGAAATTGTATTCGCGTCTTTTGCAGCGTCCGGATGCATGCGTTTTGATGGACGATGAGACCTATGTAAAGGAGGACTCAAAAACCCTTCCAGGTCAACAATACTTTACTGCCGTCGTTGGGGAGGATGTGAGTGAAGCGGACAGGTCGGTTCAAGTGGAGAAATTCGGTCGAAAGGTACTGGTATGGCAAGCAATATGTTCCTGTGGTTTGAAGTCAACCATTTTTTACACTACCGGAACTATAAATGCGGAAATCTATCGATCTGAGTGTCTCCAGAAGAGATTGTTGCCTTTATATAAGAAGCATAGTACACCTCCACTGTTTTGGGCCGGAGCATAGCGTCGGCTCACTATGCCAAAACCACTCTCAATTGGCTTGCGGAAAAGGGTATAGATTTCGTTGAGAAAAATATCAATCCACCAAATTGCCCTCAGCTTCGACCCATCGAACGTTACTGGGCAATCGTGAAGAGGGTCTTCAAGAAGACTGGTAAGGCAGCTGGGAACATGCAGGAGTTCTAAAAAATTTGGGCTCAAGCGTCCAAAAAATGCGATGCAACACTTGTCCGGAACTTGATGAAGAGCATTCGATCCAAATTTCAAAAATTAGTGAAGAAAAAAAAAAATTTTTACCCCCTCTTTTTTTTTTTAAAATTTAACCCCCCACAATAAAAGAACAATTTTTTGTATGAATAAAATATCGGTTTTCAACATAACTTGAAAGAAAGTTTATGGATAGCTTATTTTCGATACACTCCTTACGGTCAAACAAACTTAGCTCCCGTACGACGTGCATCCTGTACAAAACGCTAATAAGACCGGTTGTTCTCTACGGGCATGAGACGTGGACAATGCTTGAAGAGGACCTGCGAGCACTCGGAGTTTTTGAGCGACGGGTGTTAAGAACCATCTTTGGTGGAGTACAGGAGGACGGACTATGGAGGCGAAGGGTGAACCATAAGCTCGCGCAACTCGCCGTCGAACCCAGTATTCATAAGGTGGCAAAAGCTGGAAGGATACGCTGGGCAGGACATGTTGCGAGAATGCCGGGCAACTATCCTGCAAAAATGGTGTTCGACGGGAATCCGGTTGGTACAAGACGACGTGGGGCGCAACGAGCAAGATAGTCAGACCAGGTGGAGCAAGACCTAGGGGGTACATGGTTCCCAAGGGATTGGAGAGGAGCAGCCACGAATCGGGCATTATGGAGGAATATTGTGTATCAGGCTATGTTATAGTATTGTGACGTTATGCCATATAAATAAAAAACCCCCCCCCCTCGTCCCTGGCCAACTTTTTTCGCGAGCGGCCCCCCCCCCCCCCCCCCCCCCCCCCCCCCCCCACCAAAAACAACCACCTACACAAACCCCCCCCCCCCCCCCCCTATATACCCCCCCCCCCCCCCCCCCCTTCCTCTCCCCTCCCCCCCCCCCCCCCCCCTCCCCCCGAGGGGCCTTACCTATACCCATGCCGAATGGGGCTATTCTTAGTCTCCCCACCCCCCTCGCTGAGTTCGTGAGGATGAGGGGAAACCAATCAGTAGGTATGGTTTTCGCGATCCGTACAGGCTTCAGCGGAAAAAATGGAGCACTGTGCTGGGAGTTTGTGGAATTGTACCTTGCCTGACCTAGCATTCTGTGTGTCGGATACAGTGTCGACTGTATCGGTCTGCAATGTGATCTCTTACGGTCTGCAGGGCTATCTGCGGTTCAGATCCTGCTCTGAGGGTTGATAAAGCTGTTGAGGAGTTGGTTAGCCTTCTCAAGGAGGTGGCGTCATAAAATCCGATCGACCGTGATCGTTATCGGCCACCTGATCCTCGTTTCTGTTATCGGTTCATTGTATGTGGCTCCGGAAATAAGAGAGGTTTCTTAATTCCATGGGGTGAGTGCCGGCGAGAAAATCAGAATCTGGCCTAGCTAGAGTGGGTGAAACGACCCCGAATAGGGCCCACAAATACTTCCTTGCGGACGAAACGAGATGCCCAATACCCAAAAGAGAGATTCTATACTTGAATGATAATTTAGGACCAATCTTCACGAGGAAGATTGGTCAATCTTAGAATTGCAATATAAACACAAGACTAGCATGGCAAACATTATCGAATGCCTTTTCAATGTTCAATAATGCCATGGCAGATGTTTAGAAGACTTGATTCGTCTGAGAATGTTGAACATTCGAGTCAATTTATGATCAGATGACCGTACCTTCCTAAAACGGAATCGTTCTTGATGGTGGTACAGTTTTCAGCAGGAGATATATATTTTCCGAACGCACAACAGCTAACAAATAAAAAAGGCATATTCCTCGAGTGCAATTCATAAATGCAAGGCTGCGTCAATTCTCGAACCTTGGCGAAACAAATGAGACCCATTTGTCATAATACTTCCATTTGCCAAGCATAAGCCTTCTCGCCTAAGGCAGATCCCGAAATTTGTCTTTGTCAGAAAGTACACCTGACATCAGAAGTGCTTACTAAAGCCAACTTTCGCGAAATGATTTATCCGAAACATGGAAAACAACTTCCAGTTCAGCCGAATTCAATCCAAACTGCCGGAGAAGAACTTTCTGTCACTGAGCAGCTTGCTGCCAAAAAGGCACGCGAACAAAAGTGCCAAACTTTTCCCCAGCTCGAAGCAGAACAATAAATGACAGCGTAGTAGCCCGTGGGAAGACGGTCACCGGTCGGTTGGCTTGGCGAGGAAGGAAGCAAGGAAGGTGGCTCACTTTTTCTCACTTCACTCCATTTTTATTCCGTTTCTTGCACAACTGATCAATGCGATTGCATGGCTTTGGATCATTTTGGCCTCGGATGGCGCCTTAAAAGTCCGGAAATCGCCCCCGAGTCTTTCTTATGTGTTTTGTACTTTGACCTTAACGGGGGGAGAAAATTCGGCACGTGTTTTGAGCGAGTCATGTGAACTAGCAATGACAGATGATGCTTTTTCGCTGGCGAATGTAGGGTAGATAATTTTTTTTATTATGTTTTTAGTTGGCAAACATCAGCTTGAGGTGGATGTAGTTCTTAGTTGGTAAATAGACGTCGAACGTGATATGTGTGTTTTCTTATTTTCTGCATTTAGAAGTAGCTAAAATATGCCGGTTTATCTTCTATATCCGGATACGATGTCTAAATGGAAGGCATCTTTGCTCCACACATACATAATTTGGTTATTTCAATGCTTGGAGGAATATCCGAGGCCTGTCACATGTCGAGCATTCGCGATAGTTTGGTTAGATTGTAGCCCCACATATTTAATCTGCATATTTTTACAAGCTGTTGTCGTACGTATGCAAATTTCAGTTCCTTGACCTGACCTTGGATCATCTTCCAACGGATGGATGTGATCTGTTCTATTTGATGAAGTATTCCAATTCGATGGAATAACTCTACAGGGTACTTTCATGGTCTACTTTGATTTGGATAGACGAGGAATAGCTCGACTTTGACCACGCTAAAGCCGAATGCAGTTTCTTCCGTTCATATTGTATACTCCATGGCCATAACCTCACACCTTTAACCTTCCAGGGAATGGTAGTAATCCATATTCTCCTAAAATTAATTAACTCATCCGCTGATGTAATTTGTCCACTCTGTTGTCGTCATTGTCATCGTCGGTTGGTCGCATTTAGCTAATTCACGAGGAAAATGGTCGAGTGGGTGTACCGGGTGTCGGCAAAGTTCAATCACTGGAAGCATTAGCACTAAACAAGTACGGCTGTAAATGCGATGTTTGTAAATCTTTGAAAGCTTTCCTGAATGAGTTATCTTTGGAGCTCGCTATTTTTTTTTTATCTCAAGTAGGTATTACAGTCGGCATCAAGTGGGGATACTTAAGATGAGTTGTATGGGTATATTAAACGAATCTGAGCTCATTTGTTATTGTGCAAAATTTGTTAGAATCAGTTAGCTGAATTAACTTGTTTTTTTATCAACGCTTTTTAGACATACTCTGTTTTTTGGTTGCTAAAATGTCTGAAATTTGAGAAATAGTTCTTAGATAATTGTACTGGTGCACTTCATGACCAATCTCTACTTGATCAAATCAAATATTCTATGCTGCTTTAATCTTCTATCAATACATATAATAATGAATTGCTGTCCGTTCGTGACAGCATAACTCACGAACGACACGATGGATTAACTTGATTTCTTTTTTATTTGGTTCGTCTTGGTTATCGAATAAAAATAAAATAAAATAAGACAAACTTACTGGAAAATGAAAAAAAAAATTATAAAAACCAAATTGTCATTTTGTAAGGGAATATCATAATATGCTAGACAGCAAGATCATCTTCCGATTTGTAAGGAGAAACCGTTAGAAAATTTTATAATGGTGTCGTAATTAACAAAAAAGAACGAGAGAGGAGAGAATCTCTCATTGCTACTTAGGACCTTTTGAAAAGTTATGCGGAAAATGATAATACACTGGAGTCGCTTATTTCGCGAGTTTTTTACAAGGTTTTCGGGATTTCACGTGGTTTTGGGAAAAAATACGCGGTTTTCGGAATTCACGCGAGTAGATGCCGTTTGCTTAGATTAGATAAGAAACGAGTGTAAAACATAACTTTTATCACTTTTTACGAAGTTTTCTTAAATTACGGGTTTTTACGCGGATTCAGAGATCTACTCGGTTTTTTAAGTAGTTTTTTTTAAAATGAGTTTTTCTTGAATGAGACAAAGCGACGATCAGCGTGCAACGATCGACAACGATTGGCAAGGGGCTCGAATAATTTTGAGTGAAGAAGAGAGAGAGAGAGAGAGAGAAAGCAACTAAAAATACAAGCGATAGAGTTAGAAAGAATCCTAATCGGGAAGTATCAGAAAGTTCTGGTGACAATCGTACCCGAGACCCCTTGGTTGATTACAGTGCGGATATATCAGTCGTCATTTGATCAATGTAGACAGAAATGTCATGTCTTTCGTCGCGTTCAGATCGCAGTTCATCCGTGTTGTTGTTTATAACCCTATAATTAGGAAATTTTGCCTTTATTGTGCCTCAAAAATCGACAAGTGTGTGCCTATTGTTTGGTGTTTGACTCTGCTGAGTTCTTTGTTGCCTTTTTTGTGTGTAGTTTAGGTGCAATAAATTATAATAGAATCGATCCATCTGAACTGTGCCGAAGGAACATTATTGGCAGTTGTTTTTAATTACCATCTTCTCTGACGTCATCACTCATTTTTCGTGGTCAGCGCCATCTGTTGACGAGTCGCAGCTAGTAATCAGCAAAAGCTCTCTACAGTACTACGTACATCTGTCGACTGGTTATAGAAATGGATTCTATTTGCAACCAGAGCGCTAAGCCGGTGAAAACGTTCGAGTTTATGCAGTGCAATTTTTGCAACAAAACTGAACATTTGAAATGCGTTGGCTTGAAGCGGCCTAATATGGACTTCGTGAACGAGCAAAAAAAAACCTTCTCTGGTTCTGCGATGTATGTATTGACCAGCTCGAAATGCTGAAGGATTCCCCTCGCATTACACCGAACGAGATTGTGACTGGCGTATAGGAGTTCATCAAAGAATCCCTGACCGAATTAAAGAATGATCTTCTGGAAACGAAGACACTAACCAAATCACTAGCTGGAAAATTGTATCCAAATGATATTTCTGCTTCAAATAAGGTTCGATCTGCTTGGCCAAGTATCAAACGGGCCAATGACACAGGTATTAAAGAAACACCTAGATCCCGTCCTAGTGCTAAACTTGTCGTTGGTACCAAATCAGTCGGAAGAGGAAATATGACAGTGGAGACGGTTGCAAAACCGGCAGAAAAAGCTCTGACTATATCTTTCCAAAATTGCTCGACATGTTACTGAAGCTGGTATTTCTGTGTTAGTGAAAAGTTGTCTGGAGACCCAAGAGCCAATCGATGTGAAAAAATTGCTACGCAAAGATGCTGAATTGAAACAATTCGCGTTCATATCCTTCAAAGTCGGTGTTGATACGAAGTTGAGGGATGCCCCATAGCCCTATTTGCGTCCCAGAAAAATATATAATAGAATATAAAAAAATGTTTTTCCCCCACCCGGATTTGGGAGCACCCAACAAACCCCCCACCAACGACGCCGGGCCCCCCCCCCCCTCGCGGCCGCTAGATGGATTTTCTCCTCCTCTCCCACCACAACCACCCCAACACAAAAACAACCCCGCCCACAAACATACCCTCCCCCGACAGAAAAAACAACACAACTCTCTATGTTTTTTAGCTTCTCGGCTTGGTCCAGCAGTATGATTTGTGGCTGCGCTGCCTTCCGTGCCGCCCAATAGTCTTCGGGCGCAAATTGTGTCCTGTGTCTCAGCCCCTCTCCCGTGTGCCTGGCGCGCGCCTCAGGGGGAATACTTGGGTCCGTTACTTTTTACGCTCTTCTTCAATGATGTTGCGGATTTATTGGGAGCTAGGTGCAAACTTGTATATGCAGATGACATGAAACTCTACTTTGTTGTTCGTACGGTAGATGATTGCCATTGCCTTCAAAGTTTACTGAACCTGTTCGTGGAATGGTGTGGTCGGAATAAATTGATTGTAAGTATCCCTATGTGTGTTGTGATGACGTTCCATCGTGTAAAGAACCCAATACTTTTCAACTACTGTATTGATGGCATTCCGCTTCGTAGAGTTGATAAAGTAAATTACCTGGGTGTTCTTTTGGATGCGAAGCTGGATTTCCGTCTACACTATCTAGCCATAATTTCCAAAGCTAATCGTCAACTTGGATTCATTTCCAAAATCGCACGGGATTTCAACGACTCCCACTGCTTAAAGGCGCTGTATTGTTCACTAGTTCGCCCTATATTAGAGAACGCATCTGTTGTCTGGAGTCCGTATGAAGTTACCTGTATTCTACGTCTTGAACGGGTACAGAAGAGATTTGTAAAGCTGGCTTTGCGAAACCTTCCATGGCGCGATCCTGTCAATTCAATGTTGCAACCAAGATATCACCGTACTGCATATGGCTACCACGAACCCCTGACGGCCATTATTAGGACTTTTTCGGCAGTGGAATCTGCTTTTGAATTCGGCGAATCATCCAACAAGTTCCGAAATAGGATACAAAGAATGTTGTAGTGTAATATTTTATGTATTGAGTATTGAGTAACGTTGTTTTTTCTGTTGAATTTTATATTTTTATTTAATTAAGTTATACCTTTATTCATGTAGACACAAAAGTCGGATGAATTTTGATAAATAATAATAATAATAATGAGTATAGCTTGTTATCATTGTAATGCATTATAGGTCCCAAATGAAACACCAGAATTGTGTTGTGCGAGTGGCAAGGTAGGTAATTTAATTATAGGCAGAACAACGTCTGCCGGGTCAGTAAGTCATTAATAGATTCTCTAGCCCATGGTCTCCCATTTAGGTTACTCAAATACGCAGTCAAGTATTTCAACTTGTTTTTCAATATATAAAAAGAGAGTTTATCAACCAGAACAAACTCACCACATCCAACATGGATTTTTTTCCCGCTAACACAAGATCTTACTCCACTTAGTTTAACCATCTTGCTCGTTGTGCCCTTTACCAACCGTATTCCCATCGAACCCCCATTTTCGCAGCGCAGTTGTCGGTCATTAACGTTTGCATTAAAAAAAAGGACTTTTTTGGGATGGTGATAAAAAGAAAAGCTAAGACAGATAATTGCTTTTGATAAATTTCCCATGGAAGATAATTATTTAAGCTTCATTGCAAAAAAAATCTACACCCTTGCGAGCAGCCTTCCGGCAGTTAACCGGTACATTCACCATGGCGGACGAAAACATGCGTGTAGGCATGTTTTAGAGTTCTTTCTTCGTTTTATTTATCAATTCCTCCTAAGTTTTCGCGTTAAAACTATTGGAGTAGATCTTACGCTTTAAGTTGGCCCTGAAATTCTCGATGGGACGCAGCTGGGGGACGTTGGGTGGGTTCGCCGACTTGGGTACCACATCGATATTCAGCCGCTCCATCTCTTCCAAGGATCGCTTCGAGTAGTGAGCCGACGCCAGATCCGGCCAGAACACCGCGTCTTCGCCTTTATGGTATTTCTTGATGAACCACGCAACTTCCGACAGGCATTTCGTACT